>VBVQ01003152.1:0-20369 GCA_011636635.1 Tetramorium simillimum | reverse complement strand
GAGACGAAAGCGCGCGCAGGACACGTCTCCTCCGTCGCCCGCCCCACCAGCGGCGCCGCGTCTCGACGGCGGCGGCGGCGGAGAGGGGCGTCTGGTTGTCAGGCCCAGAGCTGGTCCGTCCGTCGTCCGGCCGACTCGAGGCGCATCAGAGCAGCGGATTTCGCGCGAGATATAGACCCGTAAACACGCACGCGTACACGTACGCGCACCCACGCATACGTACACCCGCACACACCCGCGACACCCTGTGTTCACGCATCGCACCAGCGCGCTCGCGCGCGCGCGCGTCCGTCGTCGTCGTCGTCGTCAGCCGAGCCGGTCGTCGCCGCCGCCGCCGCCGCACACGTGTGTATCGGTAATACGGGCGAGCTGCAGTGTGGTGTAGGACACACGTCGTGCACGACACCACGTACACCACGTACGGGCCAGCGAACGCTACCCTGCCGCGCGCGTCGGGAATGCCGCCGGTCTCACGTCGCCATACGGTCGCGACACGCCGGACGAGCCGAGCGCGTCGGGCGCCGGTGAACGGAGCGGCAGATCTCAAGTACCCCGGGTGTGTGTTGTGAACGTGCCGTACGAGGCTCGAACGGGCCGTACGAGCGGACGACAACTGCGAGCGGACAGCGAGAGCGAGACGACGACTTGTTTCCCGGGAGGACTTTCGGCGCCGGAGGGAGAGGGAGGACAGGCGCGGGCAGGCCACGTGCTGCGAGAGTCCGCGACGCGGCTCAGTGAGACCAAGAGCCAAAGTCGCACAGTGCGCGAAACCGCGAGAACGCCGAGAACCGGGAGCCGAGAGAGATTACACACCTCTCCCCGCGCGCGCGGAGGAAAGATTTCGCCCTGTCGCGCCGCGTATGGTGGGGGATGGGTTAGGGGATCGGTGCGTTAGCCTCTATGGATTACTGGCCGAGTTGACAGGCTCACCGGCCGGCGGGCGAGAGAGAGAGAGAGAAAGAGAGAGTGTGTGCGAGAGACTCTCCTCTTTGGCGACGATCCACGTATGAAACGCTGCGCGAAGTGCGTCGCTACGGGGAGACGCGTCTCTCCCCTGAGGTAGTTAGTGCTGATGGTGAGGTACGCGGGTAGCGCGCGTTGCTACGTTTTCTCAGCTGCGGTTGTCGCTGCGCTGCGGAATTGAGAGACGGACAGAGAAAACGAGAGAGAGAGGGGAGAGAAGAGACGGAGGGAGACATGCGGTTCGCACCCTTGACGCTGCAGCGACGTCGCCAACCGCCGTTGTCCCGCCGACGACGTCTAGACTGACCACGCATCCGTCTGCTTTTCGTCGGGATCCCGTGGCGGAGGAGGCGGAAGAGGAGGAAGAGAGGAAGGCGAAGGAGATCCGCGCGCGAGTACCGCGTGCCCCGGCGGTCGATCGAAACCGACCCGATCCAAACCGTCGGCGGACGACGACTGCCCTCTTCGACGGGGAGTGTGCGAGAGAGCGGCGACGACGACGAGTGCGGCGAACTGATTCAACCGAGTCGGAGGGATGTCACGGAGAAAGCAGGCCCGACCGAGTCGTGCTCATCTCGAAGAGGATCTTGTCCAGAGGCCTCTGTTGACCAATCCCATTGGAACTGTCGCGGCCAATATCCGTAAGTGAATCTTTCCCGAAGGGATTAGTTTCTGGATAAAAGAGAGATTATCCTCGCGCGAGGGACGTTACGGTAGTTGCCTCTCCCCCCCCCTCCTTCCCCCGCGCTCAGGTTGTCGTGCTTTTTGAATACCTTCGCAAACGATATGGAAGAGAGCGATGAGACGATAAGCGCGGCTCTCGGGAGATATCGAAGAAAAAACAAATCCCCGCGATAATAAAATCCATCTCGAGAGAGAGTTTAGCATTGCAGGTAGAATCCGCCGTATTTTGTTTCGTGAAAAAAAACACCGAGTCAAGGCTCAATTGTCAAAATACAAATATATACCGTTCTAGCGCTTGGAAATAGACAAAACAGTCGAGCGCTACTGTGCTCGTAAAACGATCCGAAACGCGACGTAAGATAAAAGTGATAATCTCTGTTATAAAACACAAGTTAAAACCTCTTACAAAATACTTCTTACAAAATATCTGCTGTAAAATATAAGCGATCTAAAAACGATGTCCGGAAAAGTACACGATGTGTATAATAAAATAAATTTCTCTCATATCCATAAAAACGGCGTCTAGCCGGACGTTAACAACGTAACGTTAATATAACGCCCTTCTCGTGCAAAGTTACAGTCTTTCCCTAAACCACGTACACGGCGAGTTCAGGAGCAGAGTGTATCGAGCCAAAGTTGCACGACTTACCCGGTAGTTCGGAGCACAATAACGCTAAGATAAGAAAGCGCGCGCCCCGGAGATGCGGTAACGGTTTACGACACACACGGCAGCTCGGGCGAGGATGCCTGGAACTAGTCTGATACGTGAGAAAAACGGTGCGATGATTGCCCGCGGCCGCGTTTGACCGTTTATCGCATTTATCGACGCCACGGCCGGGCATTTCGCGGCGGAATCGCACAATTACGGGCATTACGAGGAAGATACGGAGATACGAGACTCGCAGGAATGCTCGCGGTGAGCGTAAATTTTACGAATCAACGTCGTCAAATCGAGCCGTTCGTTTCGCAGATGAACCGCCGCGAAACGTCCGTCCCGGAGAATAATTCCAAATCATTCCCCATGATACAGTCGGTTCGCCAAATGCCACTGTGGTGCCCGATTCGCAAGCACTTTCCGTCGGGCTGAAGCGCGTCCGCCTTCTCCGGGGATCCACCTCGATAAACGGGCCAGCCTCGGCGTAACATCAAAGCGAGCCTAAGAAACGGCCGATAAAACACTTCCATCTTGCTACCCGATGCTACTCCGACCGTGAGCTCTTCTCGCCGCGTTTTCGAGTACGCTTAAATCGTATGAGAGGTACACTTTACGCGAAGATCGCGCGGTTGTAATACACGCCGCTTCGCATTTCGCGATTGGATCTTCGGTAATCGTTACACGACATTAATCTCGCTAATAAACATGCGAGGCTTTCGCAGACACAACGTTAATTCCAAACTTTATATTTATTAGAATCTAAATAATGAAATTATTGTGTGCTACATGCGCTACACAATATTAAACTAATTGTAAGACTTTTAACGTTGAAAGTTGTGCATAATTTTTACAAACGTGAACCAATGCGAATCTTCGCGGCGGTAATTATACCGGTAAATATAAATAAAAAAATATCAGGAACAAAATTAATTTTTATGTGACGTAAAAAAAAAATTGTGAAATTTACATAATGAAAATCTCGTGTACTTGTCCAAACGTCCATATATTTGGACTGTCAAACGTGGAAAATTTAAGGCACAGTTTCTATCCGGGACCGTAAACCTTATCAGGAACATCTACATTTTTCCCATTAAACATAACCAGAACTTCTCCGATCGCGGGAACGAGGGGGAAGGGGATAAGAACACGTTACTATAAACCGCCCGGTTTTACTGAATCCACGTACCTGACATCCGTGTATCCATTTGGTACATGTACCATTCGCAGACATCACGTCTAAACAGGAAACGTTTAATGCTGGACACGCTTAACCTCGCCGATAAAAACGGATATTTCGTAGAGAAGCCCCCGGAAAATATTTTTCAGAACGGATATCTCGTAGATACGTGGAAAATACATCGGCGGCCGCGTGACGAATGAAATTTCAATAACGCGCCTCCATATCGGGCGGCGGCGAACGGATGGTCTTAATTTTCCCAACTTTTTCAATTGTAAGTTTCCGCACAGTTTCCGCGCTGTTGTTGGTACTCTCTGAATAGTTGGAACATCTCGAAAACAACATAAAGCGCGTCTCATTCCTGGCGCGTGTACGTGACAGGTCGGTTTCTTGCTGAGTCAGAAGCAAAATCGAAAATGTCTGTGGGTACCGCGGTAACGATAAGTCTAACCGTGTACTCAAGTTTGTCTAAATGATGCGCTATTTATAATTTGTCATATTCTCTAAACTTCTCCGACAGATTCTTCTTCATTTGATTATAGCGGGAAGATAATTTAATAAGCTCGATAAATCGAAATAGCTTATGAAATATCACAATTTTTCTATCTCTATCTATGTTTCTCTAGATTATAAAAATAGATTGAATTATCAATACATACTAATATTGTGGCCATTAATATGAAAAAATATTGATAAGTTGGGAAATATTTATCATTCGTCAACTTTACCGATTGCCCAAGTTATTCTACATCACACAATACTTGAAAATAAAATTTGAATTACGACAAGCAGATAGAACGATACTTGACGCAGCTTATTTCATAAAATGATTACATATCTTTCCCTGATGAAATTTCACAAAGAAACTTTCTGGAGAGCAGGCTTAAAATTAGAGGGATACGTATTTCTTTACTTTATATGAAAACCATATTATTTACTTTCTGTATTATATGTCAAATAGAATGTCTCATGCTTGTTTTTTACCAGTATTCGCAAGTGTTTTTTTTATCTCATAATTATAAATACAATCATAAAGTAATGACGTTAATTGAATTTAATATATTTATCGCATTTTACAATATATATCATCAAATAATTAAAATTATCAATCGATACTTGACGTCCGGCGAATGACAGTGATATTATACTAATGACATTTAATATCATTACGTATCATAATCGAGTATAAATAATTTTCTGATCAAGACTCGGAAATTATCCATTTCTTACGGTCGGCCTCCGCGCTCAAAGAGACATAATGAACAGCCATGAATCATAAGCATGAAACGCAGTATTCACAAATCAATTTACATTTCTTTCGCTGTTATCTTAATGTTATACATACTACGAAAATATGAGCGACCATCCAGGGTATCAACGGGCCGTTGTATTAAACAGATAAAGCGATTAATATATCGAGACAAAGTTACAGTAGGTGTAAAAAATATTCATACAGCAAATTTCTAGAGATATTTCTAAAATAAATTTCATAGATAAGACTATATCTTTTATAAAAATATTAAGAATCCTGAAATTTTTATAGAAATAGACGTACAATAAGAATGCATCTTTCTCTCTCTCTCTTTCGAAATTCTTCATAAGATATAAATACAACATGAAGACATAATGTAAATAAATTATATCAGTTTATTTGAAAATTTTATCGAGAGAAATGATGCTTGATACCAAATCATTATTAATCGTTATCATTACAAAACGGTGCAAAGATAACAGAAGAGAGAAAAATTGTTTTAAATTTAGATTACTGCAAAGCACTCAATGAAATTTCTCGCATTGTTGATGGACCACAATCTACAATTTGTACATTTGTTATTTGTAAATCATTCCCATTTATATAAATGCCGCTATACATAATGAAATCGTAATTCCTCTCGCAAATATGTGACGTTAAACATAAATACGTTAAAATATGCAATTAAAATTATAATGATAAAAGCTCTTCCATCCGCCATACACATTTTCTGATTGTGCAGGGCTGTAGGGGGAGGGGTGGGGGAAATTATTAGAAATGATATTTTATCACAAAGTAATATCGAAGAAAGCGGAGATATTTGGCCGTAAGTTACGATCGTTTGAGAATTGGACGAAGCTTAAGGATATTGGAGTAGCGCCAAAAGCTCGCATCGGACAGATAGGATTATATATCGTTCACAGGTGTATAAAAATTACGCGGATTACGCGGCGTGTTCGCGTGTACGACGTGTCATTTCTCAGGCCAGGAGGGAATGTTCTAATACAGCGATCTGTCTTTTCGGGAATCACATCAGGGAGGGGCGGGGGGGGAGGTGAGGCGTTTCTGAAAGCACGTTTTCCCTTCAGGCTGTCAGTGAAAACGGCGGAATATGCTGACGCGAAGGAGATCGTTGACAGACGAATAGAGAAGTCTCGTCGTGTGTGTCCGTCATGGGGACGACGGACGGGAAGTTGTCTGCCGCGTCGGACGGCGGCTAATGTGTGACAAGTAACTAAGAACCGTCTGACTTGCACTGACTGCATATTAATAGATCCTAATATGCGCGCTCGCGCATCGCCCTGAAAGCCCGACATCATTATGTCAGCCGCTTGTCCCCCGAAATTATAGAGACCGTCCCGCGCGCGCGCGCGCGCGCGCCGAACGAAGAGGCCGCGTCTCACGCGGTGCGCATTCCGCGAGCGTCTCTCCGGACAATGTGACTTCGACGATCATTTTATTACGCGCGGATTAGCCGTCCGAAATATCAATAAGATAACGATGGGCTGGGCCCGCCGCGCGCGTCGCGCGTATTTATCGTCTCCCGGACAGCCGCCTATTTACAGCTTGTCACGAATGTAAACGAAAATATGTGTTCGAGTTGAAATACGCGTTTGATATTCGTGATCCGCGTATAGATTTGACAAATTGCAACCGAGAGCGGCGGACCAAGGGCGCCCTGCCGTCGGTTTAATTATCTCAAATGTTGCGGGGAGACGCTTTATCGGTATGCCGTACTCACTTCGGCCCCCATCGCGCTTTCTCAGTCTCTTCTTGGCTAAAAACGGATAATACGTAAATATCGAACGGTGTTTTGACATAGAAGAATTGGTTCATTGAAATAGCATTTATGACTATTTATTGCCGCGCTGCTTAACATGTACATCTTTGACGTACATATATAGATAACATCGTGCTTTTCAACGAGGACATATCTGTATACATTATCATGATAGCGCAAATACAAATAGATATAGATAAAATGTTTAAAATTGCACGCTTCGTCGAAAACATTTTTTACATTTTCGTCGATAGGGAAACGGCAACTGTTCATAATACGTATGCGGTTATTATTATTGCCCACTATTTGTCATTATTCTTGCAAATTGAGCAACGTAAAACATTAGACTTTCGACAGACGCGTCAAAATGAGGAAAGACAAGCCGCGGCCACTAAGATAGCACGATTGTGAGATCGGTAGAAAAAGAAATACGTGGACGATATAAAAACGCCAAAGTTACAGAAAAGAATATGAAGAAAAAAATGTTTGGCGTGTTATCGCTTGACCGTTTGTCGTGTATGAATATTTAGACACGAATATCTACTAAGTTACACAATGTATCAGTACAAGGAGACACGGTTATCATGCCTTAACAGTTTTGCTTATTATTAATCGCTCACTGTTTTTATTAACTTGTCCCCAAACTGATAACTCACATAAATGAATTATAACTTGTTTACCCAAGTTTACAAATAAACTTCGTTACTTGCATATGTATGGAAAAATCATGGAATTGGGAATGTAATTGCTGCGTGCATGCCAAGTATCGCTCATAAATATTATATCTGTTCGCTTTCGCGAAAGTTTGCGAGCATATTGCAATTTGCACTATGCATTTTTTACATATAAATAAATAATTATCTATTGTTGAGCGCTATTTGCACTCAGCGAGGTAAAAACCGAGGATTCGAAAATGATTTCCAGAGAGTGGCATAGAAAAGCGACGTAATGAGTTACCGGGTCTCTCTTCTGTTGCCGCTGGTGAATATTTTCGGTCGGTATCCCGTGCATGCACGGAATTGCGTGAGCGTCTGACATATCTATTTAAATGCATGTTTTAAAAACAATGTTAATGACGGAAAACGGATAGCGTAGAAACGCACGGATCCCCGTCGCGCCTATCAAATTCCGATACTAATTAATGATTTCAGCCGCTATATTTAGACTAATTCAAATATATCGCCGAGAGTCGATAGATCACGGCGAATGCCTCAATTATACGCTGAAAAAAAATGAGACGCGGCACGTTGAGTGGGGGCAAAAAACCTGATAGAAATACGTTGCACGCGGGCATACAAAAGTATAAAAATACTTGGAGGATTTAAAATAAAAATCTTTTTCGTATATATTATGTGATTTTATATTTGCAAATATGCTGTACATCCTTGCGCAGACGTCGGGGTCGATATTTTTTTTTCAGAAACGTAGCAATTGGAGCGGAAAGAGAAGATGTACGACAAAATAACGTAAATAGAAACACATATCTCATTCTAATAAAATTATCTTTGCTGTCATTGAGTTGAATCGCTATCATTCTCTTATTCGTCTGCTACTATTTGCGTATTCGTAGTATGATTAAGTAGTTTTGGCACAACTCACTAAGTAAGTAACTCTATGCGAGTAACTCGCATTATGCCCAAACGAAAGATGCGCAGTATGAACTGAAGACTCGCAGAAACGTTGTATAACTTCCACTCTTGAGTAAAATGAAACATACACACGTATGAAATGGAATAATAAACTCTAGAAATAAGTCAGCCATCTCTTGTTTCTCGAATATAAAGATTAATCGAATATTTTTGACTTTAAATAATCGAACTGACGCGTACACGTCGATAAATTCGAAAGTGAAACAGAAAGTGAGACAGAATCGTAAAAGGCTTACAGAATTCTGTCGCGGAGAACCGCGAGGAAGGGAGAGAGAGAGAGAGAGAGAGAGCGAGAGGGAAGAATCTGGAAAAAAGTATAGTTGCTGACTTACCGGTTTCTTGCCCTTTGTCGTGCGTGAATATTTTTGGTCGACATCGCGTGGATGCGGGGAAACGCGTGGGTGTCTGCGACTGTCCCGCGTCTGCCAGCCCCAATCTATTAGACATCTTAGTGTACGTGCGCATGTTTCTCACGCACACGTGATCCCACATGCACGCGTGCATTCGGCCCGGGCTCCCCTTTTTGCTCTCTTCGCCTTCTTCTGCCGCCGACGATCAGTAGAAAAAAAAAAGGAGGAGCGTCCGCGAGAGACAATGCCGATGCTCGTTCTCTCCCGTAGAATCTCGAGAAGCGAATGACCGGGGTGTACTTGAAAAATTGATCGCGAGTTGGCCCGACACTGGACCGTCGAAATGTCGTCTTTTCGTTCGCAGACGAAGCGAGGTAGACGGGCGAGAGTAAAAAAAAAGAAGGAGGGAGGCCGAAATCTCATCGCGACCGTTGATTCGAGATTTGTCGTTCACAATCTGTAATTTATTATTACGATATTATTCTAATATTGCCTAAATATCTCAGGTATATTAATCGACCCATCATAAAAAAAGTATACGGACAAAATAAATAATAAAATTAATATAAGAATCCAATACGAAGTAACACATATACATGTAATAAAACTGTCAACGAGATATCTTTTTTTTTCTACTGAGGATTGAATCACAATATGGTTGTAATTTATAACCAGATCGAATGCAAATTTTTACATTGATATACCGTCACATTGTTTTATGCCAATCGCCGGTAGAGTCGACTTCGCGGCTGACAAGGTACGGTGAGACTGCTCGCTGGCGGTGGAACGTACTTTGCCCCGGAGTGGAAGGTGAAACGCGCGCGGCGGTGAGGCCGCAATTCGAATTCCGCGCGGCAGTAAGGCGGCACCTTGCATGTTGCACCGGCGAGCCCTTCGCCTCGCGTCGAACAATTACCGCGCGATATTATTTATATTGATGTCCCGCATCGCGCGCGGCGTTTCGTCATTCCGTTTCTTCCATCCAGCGTTATGTCACGGCTGGTACGGCCGTTCTCTCTTTCCCGGCGATCCGGTCCGGTCCGGTCCGCAAGCCCTTGCGAGCGGATCGCACGGATCGGGTTTATGTAGCGGCGCGGAGGGCGAGCGCGCTTCTTTTGCGCGTCCTTCGCGCAAAACCTGGTGAGCATTCCTTCGCGGAAGAGGCGAAGGTCGCCAATTATCGAGTGGCGAGCCGCGAAGGCGGCTTAATGCGATCCCCTATGACGGGTCATATTCGGGCCGCCTTTTTGCTCCCGCCGCGGTGGACGACGATTCCACATTGGCGTCAAAGAGCACCGACCGATGCGTAAATCCCACTACCGACGCGCGTTCGTCTCTCTCCGTCCTCTCATCTCCTCGTTTCCACCCGGCTCTTCTCTCGTCTCCTGAACCTCCTATCTCCCTCCTTCTTTCCACCTTTCTCCTTCTACCGGATCTTCCTCGGCTCGTTTCTTTTTCTCTCACCGGGATATCGTCGTTCTTCTCTCACGGCTCGTACAATACCGGACCTCGTAAGAGATCCGAAGAGAGATCCGATCCAGGTGACCGGCGGCATCGTAACCGTAATTCCTCAAAAAGATTCCGGCGCTCGCCTTCTTCTCTCGAACGCGGTTATCCCTCGCTTCCTCTCCGTTTCTCGTTCTCTCCTCTTCAGCCTTGCCGTCTGCGTCCTCGTTGCATTGATACGAACTGTCAGCGTCCAAGGGTTTCAGATGGACGGGTAGATTTTCACGAACAAATTGATCGGGATGAGACTGGAACAGTATCTGGCGTCACCATTAAACGAGCGTCTACGATGAGGACGCGGGCTCTCGAGAAATCCTCACTTTCTTGGACTTTCTCGCGATCGCGATCGAATTAGCAATCTCGTAATTGCGACACCGGCAAAAATCTCGCATAACGCTGGTGGTGTATAGAGATGACAAATATTTACCATTTTAAAGTCGTGCAGATTTGTTGCGCACAAAACGCCAGTGTATTGAGACAGACCGATTTACCGTTACGTGTGTGGGTTTGTGCGTGCGCATTATTATTAATATATTAATGAAGACGGGTATTCGCATTTTTATAACAAATATTTAAACCAAATGTACGTTAATGCGACTCTTCTATGACATTTCTCATATAGTCACAACGTAGTAGTAGTTAAATTTATGGATGGGCCGAAATGGCTCGGATGATTCCGGAATGGCCACTATATAAACCATGAAATATAATTATTTCACCATTTTCGAACTGCTACACCGTGTGACTGACCCTGGATCGATAAAACGATACATATATCGATCGCATTAATCCGCGCCAAAAAGTTTCAAGGACAACGAACGATGACTGGTTATTAAGAATTACGGTCGGGTGATGTGAATTATTCATAAAATACGACAAGTCTTTCGGGTATGGATGAAATTTTAAACGACGCAGGTGACATGTCGCCTTGAACTTATGGACAGGACGAATAATTTCGGCATGACGTTATATAATAACTCGCGCAAATGGAATTAACGAAAATTGGTCGACGCGCAAGAACAGTATTGGTATTAGTTAAAAGTATATCGGCCCACTGACATGATAATAAGAAACGGTGTGTAATTTATGATAACAAGGTGTGAATTATTGATTCTCCGAACTGATTATCCTTGCAGAGAAGCATATGATTGAGCGTTTCGATACATTTTGCTGAATCTATAAAAGTTTAATGCGTGTCGGATAATCTACGGTTTCTAATTAAATTTTGAAGCATATTGCGAAAAGAAATAGAGGCATCGAGAACTCGCCCCAAGAAAAAGAAATTTAATGTTGAAGAGATCTAAAGAGAGAAACTTAAAATCCAAAGTCAGAGAAAAATATGGAGATGATCGATTGTTGAAAAAATTAATGCAGGTTACTCTGCAATTCTAAAATCCGACTAATTAATTTTCTTTTACATTTTTCATAAGTACCTACATTTTTAAAAAAGTTATCCTCATGTTATATAACTGATTTTACCCAACGCGACTACATATAATTTTCTTTTTTTTTTTTCACACAAAGTTTCAAGATATATTATTCCTTCTAACAGCGAGTTATTCAAAGGCATTAATTCACGAATGAAGAAATATTATCCGATGCGTGAGCGGAAACGTTTATTCTCAATTGCATGCGGGTCTGTCCTTCGAGCGGGCAAAAAGATACTCTCTCATCTATCTCCAGAAGGTGGAATATCGAGATGGGGCGGCGGGCACGTAATTCGGTCAAGAATTTGACCAATATTTTAAACGAGCACTCATATATATTGGCATTTGCGGCTAATCGCATTTTTCAATCCCGTCGTCGTGCTTTCGCGTGCGTTTCGGCGCAATTTTCATCGCTTGCTCGTCGACGGAGTCGATGCTCGTTAACGGAGTGGTGACCGCGATTAATTTGTATATTTATCAATAAATTATTGTTATATTATATACCACACCGATCATTTTTACTCAATTAATTGAGTGAGAGTCATTTCGAAAGAGTTGGCTTATTTACTAAAGATATGAAAATCGTTTATTAAGGTGAATATTTTCTGATTATGCCAGAATAATTTTGCCGATCGTATCTTTTCCTTTTTCGTATTCTCGTTTTTCAAGGAAGCATTAATTACTTAAAACAGTTTCCTCCCAAGAAATAACGTAGTTTAATGCATAATGTAGTGGGTAAGATGTTATTGAAAAGATTGTTTACTCGGTGGAGACGCGGGCAACGATCTAGTAAGCATACGGATGTATAAACGACGTAAAAAAAATCTTTTTTTTTAAATACTTGAATACTATTATCATATGTAATAAATTATCTGCGCAAAAATATCATGCAATTAGTATATTAAATGTAATATAATTTACATATTTTTGATGTGTACTCTCACAATGGTGATGAAAAAAATGGTAAATATTGCAGACGTGAATAAAACGTGTAGAATATGCATAGTATCGCCATAAATTATAGAACCCGCTGCTGCTTCGTAGCCTCAACATTACCTAACCTACCTCAAGACATAGTATCTTTGGATCTAGTCGCATCACATTACGGAGAAAATTACGTCATGCAAAATATTCCTGTATTTAATTGCTGCGTATCGCGTAACATCGAATCGTCCCGATGCGAGAGGCTGCCGTAATAAAATATACTTTACGAACAGGACAGGAATTACCGCGCGCGCGGCTGTCGCTAATTCCAAAACTCTGCGCTCGTATGTAACGAGAAACAGCATTCTCGGATCGAAGCTTGAATAGCCCGTGGAACAACTATTCCCGTAAATACCGTAAGTTAAATCAACGACTATAATTTAGTCGTGCTTTTTACAGTAAGAGAATTGTTGGCGAATACTACAAATAATCCTCGCAACAATTTGATTTCACCGCGTCTCTCATTTTAGATAAAGCGGAATACATTCTCTCATATATTTCTCTGACATTTCATATGTCTTGAAGTAATTTATGTTATAGGTGAATTTGTTTAACTCCTATTTAATTAGACTTTATAAATTAGTTTCCTTTTTCTATACAAATTGGAGGAATTGGACATTGCATTACATTACACTGATGTTTTCACTAGCAAAAACAGAACAAGCATACAAAAATAAACGCAATATTCAAAATGATATATAAATAAAATTATTTAGATTTAAATATGTATTTTTAAACAAAATGCGGAAATTAATTTTTATACTTATTTAAATACTTGTAATAAACTTATATAAAATGCATATCTTGGTTAAATCTGCCTTTGGCATTAGATAGTATCACGTGTAATACGCCTGGGATTATGAAAGCTACGAACTGATGTTCTAATCTGTCATTCTTTTTCGTTAAATGCAACTTCCCGTCCATCCAATGAGATTCTTCATAACTCTTATTCAGAAATCGCATTTAGTAATTGTGTGTGAAATCTGTATACAATACCTACAATAGTCTACAAACAAACTGTACAGTTTTAAAGAAAAGTATATTCTTTCTTAATCATATTTTCTAATTATTTGTGTTTTACGTCGATTCTTTTCTCTTTTCTTTCTTTCACAAATATATCGCAAAATACACATATTTAAATCTAATTATAAACTTGATCCTTGAAGATATTTATATTTGGCATGGATCTTTGATCGGTCATGATTTTTATCGTTCCTTTATCGGTTTAATACACAATAATATTTCGTGCACTAAATTATCAAATTTAAACAGGGATAGAGAAACCAATTTCGTACATCGCAATTTACTGGCATAGATGAAGGGCAAGGCGCCCAATTGAATCGCTGCCAAATTAAATCCCGATTGTACAGAGAATAGAACTTCAAATTTTTGTTTAATAACGAAGAACTTGCAATTAAATATATCATCTCTGAAAATTTAATGGATATTTATGCAAACTCGAATTTTACCCACGTTATGTATCAATTTTATTATGTTTTAGAAATTCTATCACACATATTTTTCAAAATCGGTCATGAAAATTAACAAGTAAAAAATCGTATGTTACAAAAATAGTTATTATATATTAATTTTTTATAATTGTATCACGATATGTATTAATTATACCATGTCACATAACAGATAGAAAGTAACTGATTCTTAATTAATGTCTATGATAAGAATCTGTACGTAATGCAATTAAATAAAGTTAATACGAAGCACGTATAATCATTAAATGGATAAATGATCGAGATCACGGCTGACGGGATCTAATCGGAGTAACATGAAAGGCGCGAAATGGCGTGAAAGGCAGGGATGATGATTATGACGTCCGCCAGTTGGATTAATTCTGACGCGGAGAAGGTTGAGTGGATATCTTCGGGGGTAGGGAACAGAGGGTGGATGTAGGAGAGACACGCACCCGGGGTGTCGATTGCGGAACGGGAGACTGAAATTGGCCGCGTAGACTACTACCATTCGTAAAATGTGCGTCGAAGCGGCGACACATCAAAAGCCGTCGTTTAAGAGGGTCATATTATTTGGCGCGCGCGGGGGCGAAAGGGTTATCAGCCCGTCATCGCCACCGTGGGCGCGGGCGACGCTACCGAAAATGCGAGAATACCCTATTTACTTAACAACCAACACCATAGCGAAACCCAAGCGGCCCCGCGGGCTTATTGCCAACCGACGCCTCCTCTCGTCACTTCTTCCATGTACACACTATGTGCCCATTATGTACAACCGCTATATGTATCTCCTTGGGTTCTCGTGAGAACTTAATCGCTAGCGGTGGCACGCGCCGCACCATCGCGGCGTCGACATCATCGGAAACCCCTCTCGCTGTTTCGCCGATACTCCAAGTGTCATTTTAACTTCCGAAGCTCGCGCCAAAATATTTTTCTTTCCGTAATAACGGGGGAATGGACCAAATTTTCGCAAAATTGCGAAACTGCTTTCTTATTGTCTTGGTATACTAACACACTTGTATAGGATCCAATAACAACAATAAATGTCATTTTTTATTCATTTTTTTTATTCGCAAAAAAGAGCGGAGCAGATTTACAGTAAAATAATTGGGAAAAATCTGACATTTCTCTCCGCTAGTGAAAATTCGTCGAGATATTATATTTTGCTATAAAATTATGTAACGCGTTGAGGTTTTTTTTTTCTCAGATGCTGTATTTTGTACAAAAATCTCTACTCCCCTAATTCCAGGAGAACAATAAAAATGTTTCATTTTCCGCTCGAGGCCCATAATCACCCGTCACCACCGGAAGGCGCGGTACGACCGAACTGTGGGAATGATTCCATCGATCGTAACGCTGCCCAGCCCGTAATACGCGCATTAAAAAAGAGACGCACGAAACGAGAGAAGTAGGAAGCGAGGGAGATGGCGTGATAGAGAGAGAGAGAGCGAGGAGGGCAGAACGCGGAACGTATATTGACACAATGCTCGTATTCCAATATGTCCAAATGTTTCCGCTCGGTCGCACCGCGAACGCTATGCGGGGAGGTCGGGAAGCGGATATCGCGAAATAATGACAATCGGCGTATCGCACACAATGGCGTAGAGAGACGCGGCCGGTGTTATAGCCCGCCGCCGCAACAGCGACAACGCCTGGAGGCTGATGAGCGGCTAATGGGGGACTTCCCCTCACCGGTGCGCCATCGATGCGACGTGCACGGTGTTTTGTCATCGGCAATGCCGTTACGTTATGATCGGCTCTACCGGATCACGTCGCGCGAGAGAGTATGTGTGTGCAGGAGGGCGCGTAACGAGTGAGAAGCAAGGGGGGGTTGGAAGGTGAGAGAAGAAGAGCAAGAGAGTGAGAGAGAGGGAGGGACGGGATACTCTTCTTGTACGGAGATCGGGGCGGGTGTCCCGTTTTCCGGGTGACTTGGCTAAACGGGATCGCATTAGCACATAGTTGCCCCCTTCGACGCGATGGGAGATTAGCATCTCGAATTTTTCTCCCCCCCCTCTCTCCTGCCCGTCACCGCTCCGCCCCACTACACGCGTCCTTCTCACTCGCGTCCCGCTCGTGCTTCGCTTGCAAACGCTCGCGAAAAAAACGGTCTGCTTCTTCTTTTTTTTTTTCCCCCTTTGGTCACGACAGCAAACGGAGCGCGGCTCGTCTCATAACAATGCTCGCTCGAATGCCATCAGGAAAAACGAGGTTGGCTCTTTCCTCTCCGACAGCTCGTGAATTCGCGATTGTGACTGCCGGCGTTCGCGATTCGTTCTGAATTTTACTTTAATATCGCGCATGATTTCGAGACGCAATTTTAAAATATACTATGTTTTTTCAATCAGATACAGACGTATAAATCGCGTTAAATCTTGATGACACAGCTTTTGAAGCTACATTTAGATCTTATTCTTAAAAACAAATTTTATTTTGGATGTAAGATTAATATTTTTCTTATGTATTTTTATAATTTAAAATATGATAGTTTACGCCTACTTATATCTATCTCATAATTGTAATTATAATTTATACATATAATAATATCAAAGTATCAAAGTCACAATAATAATGTTGAAATCGTAAGAGTATGTGATACACTTTTTGTTTAACACGATTTAAATATTTTATTTATAATAGTAACATGATAGTAGCTTCCTAGTAGTTTTTCGAATATACATAGAATTTCGATTAATTGAGCCTCGGTGCCGGAATTAAAATTCACCTTGACAAATTTTGCGATAGCAGCTACAACAAATGACGGTTTATCGAAGCATCACCAGAGTATCGTTCTACGATTTTCGAATATTCAGTATATCCCCGTATAAGTCCCGTGTGTCGCTGAATTATACATTAGAGACTTACATAAACCATGTACCGGGCCTTTTCTGGTCCACATTGTACAAATATTCGGAAATTCGTCAGATGTTTCACGCTGGGCTTTTCATGCTACGCAAAACGAACGGAGCGCTCCGCGCTTTGTGCCGCGGCCACGCTTCCCTCTGAATTTTCGGACACACCGGCGGCGCACGTCAGTTTTCGTCGGCGTTTTATCGTTGGCTTTTACCGAACAACTCTCTCGTTTCTATCGTTGATCTTCTTTAACGAATCAAAAGTTTTTGTCAGGGCATTAAGTCGGCGGGCCAATTATCGGAACCGCCCCGAGTACCGCTGCGCTGCCCTACTAATTGAAGACCGTCGAACTTATTTCGTGGGAATCTATAAAAACGTCGACTTCATCTCGAAAATTAAGTTTCTAATGTAACCGTTATATACTCGTGCGCAGAGCGTTGCTCTTTTAACGCTTTTTACTGAGTAAAGGGAAATGTTCCGGGGGAGGGCTTTGCCCATTCAATTCTGACTTTGCGAGTCAGCAATTCTGTCCGAAAAGTTGGAAAGCTACGCAAACGGCCGAGACAGAGATAATATATTTCGATTCTGAGATTACTAAAAAAACAAATACGACTAATCGCTTATTGAAAAATTACATTTACAAATTGACAGGCGTAAGAAATAAAAATTAATATACTCAATCATAAGAGTAATCCTGTAAATACATGATTATCGTTAAAATGATTACATCTTGAAAAACGACAAATCGACGTATTGTAAGGCATTATTGATGTATGCAACATGGCAGTGACAATGGGAGACGCACTGTGGGAGACCATAGAAATGGAGTCCCGAAACCCAACACTTTTGAGAGCGGCCCATCGGGTATCGTTGACAGCGAGAGAGAAAGAGAGGAGCGTACGCCGTGGAACTAGGCGCGTAGAACTAGGACTTGGAAGAAATCGCTCGCGATAGGGCTTCCGCGGCATTAGCGCGTTAAAGGATTGGATTTTCGGATACCTATACGTATGTATGTACGTACGGACGGGTCGACCGGCCGGCCCTCCTACCTCCCTCCCTTCTCCGACAAGGAGCAGCCAGGCAGCAACCCCTACGCAAGGGATCTCGTCCCTCGATGCGCGCACCGCTGATGTGCTCGTTAGCATATCATACGTGTAGCACGCTGGTGGGGCGAAAGGTAGAGGGTTAAATCCTCGACCAATAACAATCCATCCAGGCCTGTCGCCCGGGTCGCGCCCTCGCCGTGAACCCTCTCTCGCACCAACACGAAGGCCTGGTATTATAATTCGGAGTCTACCTCTGACCTCCTCTCTCTTTCTCTCTCTCTCTCTCTCTCTCTCTCTCTCTCTCTCTCTCTCTCTCTCTCTCTCTCTTTCTCTTGCTCTTGCCGATGCTAACCACTTAGACCGTTTATTTGTCTATCCGGCGATCAGACAGTTCAAAGCAACCACAATCCTTCCCGACGCCATATTTTTTTCGATCCTCCCGCCATATTGGCCGGTTGCTTCTCCGATTACGGAAATCCAACCGCGTCGATCCTTGACGTGGTTGGGACCGAGCGCCGCTCGGCTCACGATAATTACGCCAAGATTTTTCCCTCGCGTATCCTCCGCCGAGTATGATCCGCGCGATGTCTCAACGTTTCTACGTTTCCCAAGTTCTCCGTGTCTGCCGCGGCAGATATCGATTTTGTTCGGGCGTGAGTCGAGATAATTCGTCCCGCAGGCGACACGGAGTGCACGACATTCGTAATGAGAATTTACGCCAGCCTTTACGTCTCGGCGTAATGTTACGACCAGATAGATGTCAAATTAAGGGATATTGTTTTGTCTTTTATTTTTTCCCGAAACGGAAGATAGATAATAATTCGCTCGGAAAGGGATCACGTTCTCCCATCCGCGCGCGAGCGTTACGAACATTGCAGTCGGCCGATTGAAACGAACAATAATCCGTCATATGCAATTTGTCGCGAGCGATTTGTCATATGCAATTGCGAATGGAGACTCGCATAGCTGACATCGCGGTGGACTTTAACGAAACGCGGTATCTCTAAATTAGGGACGGGCAGCTGGCGCGCAGCCAAGGTCGGGCAAATACAGATATTTCCAGCGCGCGTATTATTATTAATCGCGTCTATAAATCGCGCTAAGCAATTAGCATTCGTTCCGCCGACTTCGCGGTAGGACGATCATAACCGTCCGCGTGCCCGTCATCGCCGTGTCGCGCGCGAAAGAACGCGAGAGAGACACGGGCGGCGACCGCATCGATCGCGCGAGCGCGAGTGTAAAATTTTTATCGGCGCCCGTGAGACCATCCTCAAATTTAACGCCCCGACGGCTCTTGGCGATTTGGCGGCTTCACGAGCGTAACTTTATACCGGTAACTTATCCGACGCCGCTTGTGCAGATACCGTGGGTGTATTTCGAAGCCGAGAGAGATCGGCTTCTCTCTCTCTCCCTTTTCTGCTCTTTTTTCCGCGCGCGCCTAAGTGGGACCGAACTGGACGGCTGTCATACTCGACTAGCGCGCGCATATTACTATGTTAGCGAAACTTATGGGTCCCCTTCTATCCGCGCGAGCCGTTATTTCAACGCGATCCATCGCGGATAAGAGGCCGCTACACGTATCTGTTTATTCAAGAGACAAGAGGCACGAGGTTTTTTTTTTCCGCCCGCGCCGCTCGTTTCTTTATCGCGAGGAGCTCGCGAAAGTGCCAAACTTTATTAGCGCGGCAAGTGCTATTGCTGTATTTATGCGATTGCCGACACGATTTGTTTTCCATACGCGCTCGCCGACAATTATACACGTTCGCAGGCAATAAACGCGGAATTTATTTCAAGAGGACGACGTACATTAGAATGATAATTAAACGATTAACTAATCTTAATGCATTCGCATTGCATATCGCGTCTTTCCATAATTACCCGACTATTTCCGTATTGTCTTCGAGGAATCAAGACTCATATATGACTTATCGCGCCATAAATAACCCACGCACAATAAGATACGAATGACATTTTTCCCAACATAGCCAGCCACCTCGACCCACTTTCCCGGGCATCGCGCCGGTATTTCAACGGACGTGGGCAAAAGGAAACGAAAAACCGCCGTAATGAGGCAAAGTTCAAATCCGATCGAAGCATCGACGATCGGCGGATGCCGATACGGATCGACGAGACGAAATCGAATCGGCGAGAGCCGGCTATGCCGAATCTTTCGAACGTAACGACGAGAGAGAAACGTAAACCATCGCGATCGCAGATAACGCTGATCTTCGGTAGTCGAGACTGACAATCGGATGACTCAAGATTGACAGTATGCTCGCGGCGGCCCCGGCGCGGCGGTACCTTCGCGTTCGAGGACAGCATGGAGAGGACGGCCTCTCGTGTTTACACGGCGATTTTCGGTAGAGTGCATCGAGTGCCCCCGTGTACATACACGCGCGGGTCCCCCCGGGTTTCGATATTGGATGCGCCCGGCGCAAGAGGAGAGAGAGAAAGAATATAACGTGTATATATACCCCATATTATCCCATAGACCAGCTCCATTATTAGGCCCGGTCCTCCTTTTTGTCATTTTAAAATGTAATACGTTTTTGCCCCGGGGCCAGGACGCCCGCCACG
>VBVQ01003151.1:0-20371 GCA_011636635.1 Tetramorium simillimum | reverse complement strand
GAGGAACATAAACCCTTATCGAAATCGTGATTCACCCCACATTCTCCGGAGACCCCCTAACCTATTAACATCCATATCACAATAACAGATACACGTGTACGCCGCCGCTGTATTCCCACACCGTCTCTCGTCCTCGTCTCGCTCTCTCTTCCTCTCTCTCTCTCTCTCTCTTTCTTTCTCTCTCTCGTTCTCTGTCCGCTTTCGCATCGCTCGCATCCATAATTGCTCGCGGCGCGGCGTATCGCGAAAAAAAAAACGAGGATGAGATAAAGAGCGAAAGAGGCAAAGAGAAACGAAAAGAGAGGGATAGTAAAGTGGCCATTATGTGCCGCGGGATTTCGGGATTAAAATGAAATTTCGATCGCGCGCTCTTTCGTCTGCCCGCCGTTCGGTCGCTCTTTTTCCATCGCGCGCGATTCTCGTGCGTGAAGATGCCGCCGTTCAACATTGAAAATTCGATCGTAATTATTATCATTCCTCTGGTAGTCATTCGCAACACTTGGCAATCAAATTTCCAACAGATATGTATCAATGATCTCTTTATGGAAACTAAGAATGAAAAAATTAAACTTGAATAATAATCTCATATATATTTCAAATTGATATTTCAAAAAAACCTACCAGCCCCTTAAATTATATAAACGCGATACGAAATAGAGAGTGTAGATGAGATACGGTGAATAAATGAATCATAAAGCAAAAAAAGGGACGACAAAGGAAAACGTCGCATAACAGATTATTAAAAAGATTTATGAATGCTCTTCGTCGTTTTATCGTTAAATCTCTCATTTGTTCATTACCTGTTGTTCAAATCCTTTTCAAACCAATAAGTCGACAATGGCAAATGGAAATTAGATTACACAGATCTTGAACAGAATAATAAAAAAGTCAGTTGATAAAAATATTAATTTCCACAATATTTAATTTAATAAAAACTGCACACGAGATAAAAGATTTAAATATCAGAGTGACATATGAATAATAGGCGAGAGTTTAAAATTCAATCAATCACTGACTTGATAACCATTCTCGCGACTAAAAAAATGTTCTCAACAGATTTTATTTCTCTCGTAGTCAATTTCAATCTTTCTTAGCAAGAATCTTAAAGTTAAAAGTTAGATATCATGCGGATTTCGATCGATTTCGCAAGAATCTATGAATAATGCATGATTTATATCTGAACCAACTATTATTATATGAATTACGTATGAATATATGAAATCTATCAAATCTCTGTAGAAGCGATGTTAGGCGGAGAAGAACAGTCTTTTTTGCAAATATATTAGCTATCTCCTTTAATATACTCTTCATTGCCGTTACATGCAATTCTGCAAATGCACTTTATTTACATATTTACACATGTATATAAAAAAGATGTACATGCAGGGGACACGTTTAGTCGTGCCGATAATAATCAACCAATAATTCACGATCGTTATTATAATTGGAAAGTATTAAAGCTGTTGACTTGAATTAATCTTGAATGGAAATGCAGAAAACGCGATTCGTATGAAAACTGAGCGGCTCGACAAATCGGCATCTTTAACGTTTACGAGTTAAAGATTCAAGTTAAAGTGCGATAGGAGCAGCGGATTCGCATCGTTGCGATTGCGCGGGAGGGGAGGGCGCGTTCGCTCGCCCCGTTCGCGTTTATTCAAGCGGAGAAATGGAAGCTGGTTTTCGGACGGACACCCAGTGCATCGAGATAGATAGGTAGATAGACGTCCGGATAGATGCATGCCATGGCAGGCAGGCAGTCGGTGTGTAAGGGATGCCGAGGGGGTGTAGGGAGCGCGAAGAGAGGATGGGTCGCGGCGAGATCCGAAGCAGAGAAGGACGAGAGGGTGGAAGGAGGGCGGGCGAGCGCGAACGCGAACGACGGTGGCGTCGGGGGGATACCGAGGGGTGACGTGAAAGAGGGTGAGCGAGGGTGGGCGGGTGGCGCGGGTTCTCTCGCTGATTACGTCGCAGGATGGTCAGGAGAGAGAAACCCCGGAGAGGATGCTGTGCTACGCCGCCGGTCGGATGGTCGGTGGTGTGGAGAGCGCGCGGAGAAGGCCGGTTCTCGCCGCTGCTGGATAGAAGCGAATATATCTGCAATGTCCTACCGCGCCAACCCTGCGCTCTTTCGCCGCGCTCCATCTCCCCGGTCGTCGTCGTCGTCGTAGTAGTCATCGTCGTTGTCATTGTCATCGTTGTCATTGTCATTGCCATTGTCATCGTCATCGTCCTCATTCGGCACTTTCATCGCCCAGCACCTTCCAACCATCGCGGTTCAGCCTTCTTCCGCGCGATCTCGTTCCCGAAAGTTGGCGATCTCCGTCTCTCGTACTACCGTTCGTCTCTCTCACCGTCGGTGATTCGCGTGTATCTGTCCTTTTCTATCCAACGAGAAAGCTTGGAGGATAGCAGCGAGGCCCTAAGCTAAACTAAGCCACGTCAGGATAGGATAGCGTCGGGAGGATAGGATGGGATAGGATGCTTGGTTGGATAGCAGTGCCCATCTACCTCGTCTCGCGCACACAACAAGCGGCGGGACGGCGACGAAGAGAATGACGACGACGACGACGACGACGTTGGCGTCGGCAACGGCGACGACCCCTCGTGCACAAGCATCCACCATCCTCTCCCTTCTAACGCTCCATCCTCCTTTCTCTCAGCCTCGACCATGTCTCGCGATCCTCGTCGTCCCTCCGCCCTTTCTCGCTCGAGCGTCCCTCGCGCGCCATCGCGCGTTCTCCCGCGTTCTCTCCCGCGTTCTCCCGCTTCTTCCACCCTCTCGCTCGATCCGCTCGCTCTGCACGATCTGCCTGCCTTTCTCCGTCAGCAACACCACCCACGGACCCCCCGGGGGGTTAGTTAGGGGTAGTATATTGACGGCCGGCGTCGCGAGGACGCCTATACTTAGCGTGCCGGCGAACCGACGCGTTTCCAGCAAGGTATCCCTCCACCTTCTCCGCCGGCCCTCTTCGTCCGGCCACCCTCGGGTCACCCTTCACAACCACCTTCGCCACCACCCTCTCTGGCCACCCTATTCTACCACTCTCCGCCTCACACCATCTATGTCCTTCGTCACACGGCCGTGGCGGGTTTCCCCCTCGTTCCCATCGTTCGCGACCCCTCGTCCACCCTCTATCCCTCGAACACCGACATCTACCCCATTCCGGAGCTTCTTCTGCCTCGATCCTGCTGTACGATCGAGGTATCGAGAAAGCAGACCTCGTCGTCTGCTTTCCCGCGAGAAACGAGCGGCAACCAGGTCCAAAATTACCGGCGGCGATAGGAGGGAGGGGTCGAAGAGAGAGAGAGAGGTAGACGAGTTTCTTATGACGTTGAGCCAGGTTGCGACGTTGGGCATCGAAATCGATGCCTCCGGGCACTGAGAGAGCTTCGTGACGCACCTGATACGCGAGAACAGGGGACGAGAGAGAAAGACGGCGACCGGGAGAGAAGAAGAAAGGGCGAGCGCGAGGAGTCGATTAGGGAGCGACCGAGCGAAATTATGTATACGCCGAAGATGATGGCGACGGTGCACGCGATGGGCTCGAGGAAGAAGGCCGAGGGTGGTGTTTCTTTGTCGGGTACGCCGATTCGGCGAGATCGCGGATATACCGGGCGGTCGATCCGATCTCAATACGACGAGTCGACGCGCGCGCGCGCGGCTCGATATTCCGAGTCCGGAATAAGAAAGGCGCTCGGCCACGCGATCATTTCGACGATATCCACGTAATTTCGACAATTCTCGATCCCTTTGCGGAGATACGATTAAAATTGGTATCACTCCAGTTCCTTCTCTCATTAACATAAACGAGATAAATATCTGTAACGACTCTTGACGTTTCTCGGACTCTCCTCTCGTCACGGTAACGCAAGCTGCGTCGCAAATTAATAACATCCTTTAGCGAGAATTCGAATCGCTGCAAATCATTTCCGTGGGAATAATTTACGAATTAATCTTTACGTCGCGCTTCAATTCAGCTTCAGTTTTCCTCTTGTTGTGCGTATAATTTAGGTTTCCCATAATATTCGCGCTCTATGGTAGCGCGTGCCGTGATATTTTCATTAAATTGCGTCAATCACATTAACAATAGCGCCGTATTAAAAGAGGTATTTCAAACGAAAACGATAATTGGAGTTATTGTTTCCGAGTGGCATTTGATTAAAGTCCACCTTTAAAGACCTTAAGATCACGAGCAGACTTTCGCGCGCAATCTTTGTTTCGTTTTCTCTCGTTCATGTTTATCTTTTATTTTCACTGAAACGATTAGTGGCCAAATGTAATAAAGACCAGGTAAAGTACTCTTAAGCAGAAATTATCCGGTTAACATCCCGTAACTAAGTTTCGCAAGTTTGCACAAATACATAATAATCCGCGAGAACTCTCCGTGAATATCGCGTTAAAGCGGCAGGGTGATTGTAATTGCTAATCTCGAATCACAAAGAACGCGATATGAAATTAACGCTCATAAATACTCGTTTAACTGTTCAAAAGTCGTAAAAAGACATCATTATGACTTCCTTCCTGTATACGCATTTTTCTTTTCTTTTGGAATCAGAACGTGCTCTTGATGCATATATTCAGATCGATATCGCATACGAGAGAGAATTAACAACGTTATTACACTTGAATAATATGTATAATATATTTATATTAATATTTTGTTATATTTTTATCGGGACAACGCGTGGCTTTGTGCTAACGCGAATAATTGGTAACGGAAGGGTCCCGAGTTCAAATCCCGGCCCCCCCACATCCCACATACAATTTTTAGCGGGAAGTCACAGGATCTTTATAGATCGAGGTGACATTAGGGATAATTAAAATAGCCCTACTCGCCCATCTTACACTACGCTGTATTTCAAAGCGCGTAAATATGATCGACAGGCTTTTGATAATTCTATTTGTAACTTTTACGCGCATTTGTATTTTTTCCGTACGACGCTATTCCCAGTATATCGATGTATGTGACATCAAAGCATTATTTCCAAAACTCTGTCCGGTACAAGAAGCAAAGGTACCAGGGCCGTTCGACGCTATCAATATTGTTCGATACCGTTGAAATTTTTCGTGAGTCTCATCGCGCTCGCGATTCGATGCAGCTTTTACGTGATGCCTCGAAATAAGAGCTGGATACACTCGGTAAGCGAAGGAGAAACGTGCGCCAATGCCGAATGAAATACAATTGAATCGGCCATATGAGATAGGGAATCTCGCGTACTATCTTACGGCGCTGTTACGGCGCTTATGGTGTCTTTAACGCTCGATGATACAGCCATCGACCGGCTTAACGTGTCGCCTGGCTTCTATAATTCTCTAATCGATGCGTCTTACTCCAAAATTGCTAATATTATTGCTCGCCTATTTACGTATCATTCGTCTCGCTTCGTCATTAATTAAATTACTTTCGTGAAAAAGTAAAATTGTATTATTTCATAATAAACCCCACTGTTTTTTTTCTCCGTTCCTTTGTACAACACAATATTTTTTCCCGCCCAATCTTACGCTGCTACTATTGTATTCACTGAATGACGATCAATCAAAGGACCGGATTGACTAATGCACGCATAAAGTTTCCGCGCGTATCGATTTCGCTCGCGTAGTGCATCGACCGCCAACTCGCGTAGAGGACTCCAGAAGAACTCGACGACTCTCACTGAAAGGGTTCACGAGGCCGCGCCACGTGGGTAGCTGAGCCCGGGATTTTACGGGAATAACGTCACCGAGCGGCCCTCCGTCTCCCTCTCTCTCGCTCCGTCTCGCTCCCGCTAAAGGTATAGTCGTAGTTGCGTGACGTCACGACTGGCCGTTCCGCCCTGTGTACGCCACGTAATCGCCTATATACGTATTACGCACGTGTGTAAGCGCGCTCGTCCCTATAAAACGCGCGTGGAGGTTTACGTCGGCAATTTCGTTCGCGCGCAAAAATTCCCGCGTGTCCCAGATAGACCTCTCGTCGCACGTCGAGGCGGCCCAGGATCGGTCATTACATCGATGTCCCTCGGGGTAATCCCGTTCTAATCATAAATAACACGTGTGCGCAGGCAGAGGGTAGTCGTCGTGGGTTGGGTGGGATATTGTTGCGCGGCGACGCGCGAAAGCGTTATTTTTGTAAAGCCGATGCACATTCGCGTCGAGAGGCGAGTTTGGAAAATATTATGCTGTAGGAAGGAGCGGGAAAAAAAAACAGTGGGCTCTTTATTATGAAATACAATTTCACCTCCTCGCGTATACATATATAAATAATTTAATTAATGCCGAAGCGAGGAGAATAAACACGTAAATAGATGAACAATAATAATATTGGCAACTTTGGAGTAAGACGAATCGATTAAAATTGTAGAAGCTATTAACGCCCACGCGTAACTGCCTCGATCTAACTTGCCGTTTGAGATATTTATGTCAAATAAATGTCGTATGTATCCCCGACTCATTACACTTACAAGCCGCTTACGCCGCACTTGTGTGTTTACACGCACGCGCTTCTACACGCGTATATTCTTGCCGGGATATTAGATGGAACGAGGAGCTCGCACGACACGAGCTCGAATCATTAAAAGCCCAGCGGTTCGCGAGCAGTTCGCCGATGCGTGCACGATTATTACCCTCCTGATATTTGTTATCGCCGGGCGCGAGGTTAACGGTGTCATTTTGCCACTGGTTCGAGCGAATCGAGGAATAGTCACGATGCGTACACGTCATTATCCGTCCGTCGGATCGTTAGAATTAATGAGCGTCCGCCTGTTCCGCGATCGGCCGACCGATCGTTTTTTTTTTGCCCCCCCTTGACGTTTTCACAGTAATTTATTAAGCGGCTAATAACGGGCGATAATAGGCGCGAGAGTCGGTAATTCTGGTGTAGCGCGAGAGGACGGATCAGAGGTCGAAATTAAAACCGGCGGAGGCGCGGCGGCGGGCGGCGAGAGGGAGCGTACTTGCTAAGCGCGGTTTTATCTCGTGTCGCATACGCGAATCGCGATACTTTAATTACACACGGATAACGAAGAAGTAAAACGTCGCGTTGAAACGTCGAAAACGCGTGTCGTTAAGAACGCCGAAATTATCATCGCGTCTTCGTCGATCACGAACTCGTCCGATATTTTTCCCCTACAATCACGGACGTTACGCGAAATCGTTAATACGATATCGCTCTATGGTGACAACATTATCACGTTTCGCACGGAAATTCTCGCGAATTGGAATGCGCGCTCGGGGTCATTACGAATTTCAGAATTATCAGTCACCGATGAAACGGTTTATAGGCCGTCCGCCCGGTGTTTCCGGCGTTAACTTTAATACTCCGGCTAAAGATCAAACTAAGCGCGGGTTAAAGGCGAGTTTGGAAAAATATTATGTTGTAGGGAGGAGCGGAAAAAATTCAGTAGGCTTCATTATTAAATAATGAATTTAATAACGATAATAACAATATACATATCTTTTAGTATACAAAAATTGATCGTTACTAATATATATGCGGGCTTGTGTTACAAGCAAGAGAGTATCGACGACTCATTAAATTTAAGCGTCCCTATTCTCGGGAATAAAACCACGCGAAACGAGGCGAGCAAGACGATATCACCTGGTCGCCACTTGCCGGAGCGCTTTTTTTTCCCTCTCTTTCTCTCTCTCTCTCTCTCTCTCATTCTTTCTTTCTCCCTCTCGGCGTATTTATCTCCGGATACAGCGGCGATCTCATTCCGCGCCGGTCGTCCGCCAACTTTGCGCGTCGCGTCGCGAACGCGTCGCGAGCAGACGCCGAGTTTGCGGTGGCTCGAATTATCGGGCGGCGACAGTGCCGCGGCGAGTTTGCCGAAATGCAGGGCCGTACGTATCCACGGCGCCCATTTATTGTTCTCTCTTACTCTCTCTCTCTATCTGTCCCTCTTTCTCCCGCGGCGTATAATGAAAAGGCGAGCGAGCGCGGGCGAGTAACGCGCGATAACGGCCCGGGAGGATCGTAATTGGCGAGCGTGGAACTGGAACGAACTCGTTTCGCGGCGTACCGATAAGATCCGTTATCGCGCGCGTTTGGCGCGGGCTGCGAGGAATCGTCCTCGATGCCTCTCGCTCGCGTTCGACGAACCGCGTCGACTACGCGACGCGAGAGAGCGAGAGAGAGAGAGAGAAAGAGAGAGAAAAAAAAACTTGGCGGCCCGGTACGTTTCGGCTTCAAGGCTAATACAATTCGCGGCGCGCGTTAGAGTTTTGCGCCGCGCCTAGCGCGGGCTTTTCCCTTTCTCTAGTCCGTGACCTCGTTCGTTCCCCCGACGTAAATCCGTCAGGAGATCCGCGATGTCCATGCTTCGTTTGGGGACACCCTTTTCCCTCTATCCCGCGCTCTTTCTCTCGCTCTCTCCTTTCGCCGTCCCCCTTTCCGCCCGCGGCCCTCTCACGCCACCCGACCCCTGCCAGCCACCCTCGCTCCCACTCCTCTTTCCCATCGTCCTTCTCGCGAGAGTGCGTTCGATCGACCTGAATTTTTTTCCACGCTCGAATCGGGAGCCCTGAGAGCAATTTCTCGACTCGTCGCGGGGTGGTCGTCGCCGAGGAAAACCCCGAGGAAAATCGTCCGATCGATCTACCTTCGGTCTTCAGGTCCGAAACGAACGACGAAGAAGGGTGAATGTGTTCGCAGCGAGTAAGATAGAGATAGAAGATAGAGAGAGAAAGAGAGAGAGAGAAGGCAAGAGGCAACGGTACTCGAGGGTAGAGAGAAGGAGAGAGTGAGAGAAAGAGAGGCAGAGAGAGAGAGAGAGAGCACGAGTCATAGGCTGGGCGAGTAAGGGAAAAGAGGGGAGGGTGAGAGAGGCAAACACAAGTATGTGCAACGCGAGCTGCATGTATATAACGATGCCACGTTCGTGTGTGTGTATTCTGCGGGTGGGCGACCCGGCACTTAAGCGGCGTACACAAAACACGCCTACACCTATTGAAAAGTTAAGAAATGAAGTGATACAATATTTTTGATATTTCATGTATCCCGCAGAGAGATATCCAATTCTCATAATTATTTAGTCTCGTAAATTTATGAATCCGAGCTTGAAATATTATATTCGCAAGCACATACACTCGTATACGTAAACACTCTTGTGCGAATTTTAAAATTGCAAATAAAGCTTTTGATGCATAAACATTCAATATTGATTATATAGGCTACTAGGAGTTTTGTAAATGATTCATCAACATGATTATTTTTTTTTTAAAGAACATCTGTGAATTATTGGTTGTTTTATATTTATTCGTTTACAAGTTGATTGCATCAAATGTAAGAATTATGTATTTCATAGATCGAAAAGCATATATTTTTAATAACAGTAACAAAGAAATCAATAATACAAATTTGTATTAAATTTATCTAAAAGTTTTATCGCTTTTCTCTTAAGTTCTCTAGAGTATGATTTTTCTTTTAAATAAAGTTATACTGACAAACTTTGTATATTTTTAATCTTTTTACAAACGAAAGCTTTCTAAATAAAGAAAAAAAATACAAATTTCGATGATTGAAGCTAAGATCAATTATTTTCATTAATAAACGAAAGATAAATCTATTGCATTAAATTTATTTTTTGTTGTAACAAGTGTTTTTAGCTTTATTACGATTTACAATCACAATATCACTACATCCACTGACGTACCATATATGGTACGTCACAAAATTATTAATCATCAGGAAATATTTAATCATTATTAATAAATCTCATGATCGTGAGAGAAATACATTGATCCGCGTGTGAAGCGAGCTTAACGTCGGCGCGGTGGACAGGATGAGGTACATGTACCACCACACCGAAATCTTACGAGCCTGCCTCTGCTAACTACCTCCTATCTGCCCTGCCCGAGGCCCTGAAAACGTTCTACGTTACGCCTCGCGGGGACCCATTTCGCGCAAGCCTCGGGCACAGGGGCGTGTGTCGATTCCCAAGTGCCTAGTGCTTAATTAAAATTTCCACCCATCTCCTCGTCTCCTCCTCTGACCGTGATGTGTCAACACGGGTCAAGAGTACACTCTCACGATTAGCTCAAATTCGCGAAAAATTCACCGAACTTCATCGCGCGTGCATGCGAAAAGTAATTTAAAATTGAGGGCGAATGCGCGTCGCGTTTGAGGGATTACGGGTTACGCGATTTTCAGTACATTTATATTTTATACGAGATTCAGTCTCCGTGTAATCCGTTGTAATCGCAAGTTAAAATTAACAAATACGAAAAATAAAGGCAAAAAGGCATAAAAATGAGCATTTACTGAAAATGAATGTAAGAGGAGAAAGAAGAAACGCATCTAAATTATAAATATTATATGTAATGAAATTGTATACTATTTTACAATTAACGATCCTAAAAGTCTATAAGTGTTAACTCTTATATAATATATTAGAGAAAATTTGAAATAATTTTATCCATTAATTAGACATCTAAAAATCATATATCTTGCGATTAATATTTTTCATATATCTATCTAGCGATAAATTACATTTCATATATTAATATATATTGTTTCTTAAAATAAAATCTTTGTGAGGTAAAAAATTATGACTTCATTAAAAACTAGACAACAACTGATTTTTAAGTCTTCTTTAAATATAGAATGATTAGTTAGATCGACGTGCGAAAATACTGTATATGAGAAACGTTAATATCCTAATACCTGCACGAGGTCGCGAACTCTCACTGGCGTAAAAGTTGAGCGAAAAATCTCGAGGTAAAGTTCGGAAATTCTGAAGAAAAGGAGGCAAGCCGTTACAAAGTTTTACTTTCTTTGGTTATTGCAGAGACGAGTCAATCACCGAGCAAAACGATACGGAGAAAGTAAAAGTGTTTCCATTGATACTTTCAGAATGACCTATTTCAAAAGCGCAACTCAGTGATAAGTTAAATTGCAATTATGTGTCGCTTATGTCAATTACGTTGCGTTTATGTCGGTTACGTCTACCCGATTAAATGTATTTATTGATAAATACGCAATGAAATGTACAATGATAACGTATAATATATGTTAATATACTGATAGTATAAGTAATTTGTAAACATTTACTATTGCAATGCTTTTTTATCGTTATGCTGGTTCTTTATCGCGCAGAATTTTTTAGAGCATCGAGAAGGAAAGCGGAAATAAACTTTCAAGTATCGTATTGAGTTAATATAACTGTTACTAGGATTTATGAATGCATCATCATGAATGCATATCAATAATAAAATGTAATGAAATAATTTCATTCTGGAAGAACATACGTGGCTTTTCTCTTCTTCTTCCTCGCAATAATGAAATTACAAGACGAAGAAAAGAATTTCAAGATTAATGATTTTCAAACTGGCAATTGCCAAAAGTAAAGGATAATTTATTAGTGAATATCTTATAATATTTGGAAATGAATATTATTGTACAACAGCCATTTATCAGGGTTAATAAATGATAAATAATAAATCACTTAATAATGAAAATTTAATTTTTTCGGCTTTCGCATGTCTTAAAAAAAATAGAAAGAAAATAGGAATTTACACTTTAGGAAATTCTTAGAAGAACAAAGAGAAGAAAACCATTTATACAACAGGTAAACAAAAGTTATTTAGTCTCTTAAAGAAAAGAAACTCTGATTATTGTGAATTTGAGAGAGCATAATAAACTGTTTGTAGGAATCGCCGAGGAAAACATATTCAATTGAATACTCACTAATAAAATGTGAAAGAAATTTGAATAGTCGGTATATATATTTGCAAGAAAAATGAGCATAATGATACGTGTATCATAAAATGTATTATGTGAATTGCTTTCTCTTTTTCACGATTCATTATGCAAATTCATTCTAGTTCTAAGAAATAGGAAAAAATAAAAAAAATGAGTTAAGCCGAGAGTAAAATTAATTTAGGACATGTAAAGTTTCAAAGAAAAATCCCGAAATTTGAAAAATTAGACAATGTCTCAAAAAGTTATATAATATAATTATTATATTTATATTATATAATACAATTATTATTTGCCTACATTTTGATTTATGAACGAATTTGAATCATGAAAAAAAGAAAGCGTTTCATAGATACATTAATAGAACTGGACATTAATGAGATAACTAAAAGAAACGATTTGTTTTTGCTTTACCATGACCATGAAATGTATATCTTATTAAATTAGAAAAATATCTAAGTTGAGCTTATAGATTTATTTTATGAATTCTGCTGTTTTATTCTACCCGGACAGAAATCATATTTCTGTTAAATTACATTTATGATTGAATAAGATATTTAATAACTATTCCGGTTTGGGTTTCGATTTCTTAATCGAAGAGGAAACTCATATATTACTTCTCGTAATATTTCTTACGTAATATTATAATAATATCCTTTTCATATTACTTTTCGTAATATGAGAAAAACTAGAGAGATTTCACGAGTCTCTGCAAGCACGACATATCGTGATAAGTTATTATTATTTTCGCAATATTTAACGTTAAACACTTCAATTGGATTAAAAAATTGACGATTCTGTTAAAATGAATGTCGCATCAAGTTAATCAAGGAATTAGATTGCAATTTTTCACGCCTTGTATTCCTTAAGAGATGAGATAAGATTAAGATGACGCGCGGCAACGGGTGCAAAGTTCAGGGGTGAAAGCTCGAAATCAAAATTTTTATGATGCCTTTGCGCGGCACGTTGCCGTCGTGAGAGTAGTGGTGCCGGGCGCTATAAACAGCAATTTGAGTGGTAGTTATGCGCACGAAATTACGTCGCGCGTCAAGGACGTAAAGCGAAGAATGCGGAACGTGACAGTATTTTACGAAAATGCATTCTGAGTGTTTCACGCGTTATGTGACGTCTCAAGTATAACTTGGAGTACATAACTTAGGTGTAACCGTGTTATTTCATGTAATTTACGATTGACCATATCATTATCGTTAACTGTATCTATATTCTTTATGTATATACTTATGTAAGAAAATGAGATCCTCCAATCTTTATGTCACATTTATTATTATCATTATGGACTACCTCTTTGACATCATTAAGCGGCTTTCTTCGAACTCGTTAAGCTAATTAAATTCATCTCCGGTATAAATGTTTTCAGATTAAAATCGCCAAGTTTACGCGCGTTTTCAAAAGTGACGCGTCTTACGTTTTATCTTTCGGTATTACGTCTCTCATTATTTTGGGACGGTGTTATTTCTTCCGTTTGATCCGCGCGGCGTTTAAAGCGGCAATCTACAAAGCCGGCGGTTAAACGTCAACTAGCGCGCGATTCATATCGCGGAATCGTTTCCGTAAATACGCGAAACAGGAAGCAGGGACGTGCGTATGTAAATCCGTTTAACGCTGATCCGTCAAAACGGGACGGGACAGAGCGGGGCGGGGAAGAAATGTTTTGTCCCCGACCCTGCAGAGATACGAATAATCGTGTTTCGAATTCGGGTTTCGCAGCGGCGGCAGCCGCTCTCTCCCGCTATTACCATTATTATAAGTTGATGTGACGTGACGTAATGGGAGTTAGAGCCGTATGAATGGGCATAGAGCAACAAGTTGCCACTAAAAACTGGGAGTGAGTTCGTGAGTTGAGTTCTGCTCGTTACACCTCTATATGTAGTTCTTCCTTCCCTATACTATACGCCGCTCTCTCCGCTGTATACCCCGCTCGGCCTCCCCGTTATAAACCCTCTGGCTTTTAAAGTATTCTTTTTAAAGCGGAACTGTCCTAACACAGATGTCACCGAGTTGTAATATTCCGCACGAGTGGATGCGACGACAAATCTCTTTGCGGTTTTCTTTTTACTTTATCGAGCAATGCTCGGCGCTTTTGCTCGTTTTATCTTCTTTCTCCGTGTCCCATTTTTTCCTCGGCTATTGTGCTCACTCTGATCGTGTGACTTATTGCAACCTTGAGCATAAACATAAATTGACAATACGAATATCTTCGTCGCTAGAATGAAAAGGTTCAGTCCTTCCATCTATACGTTTCCGTAACCCTTATTTTATCAGCAAATACTTTCCCAAAGCTGGGTCGACATAACAGCACTGTCAGGAATGTTTTTTACTTAATCCTTTATTGTGTTTCCAATTATACAATTATTGTCGATGGATAAATGTCCGGGCAAATATCTCGCGACTGGTACATGCTGTAAAAAAGTTTATTAAGAGAAATTTGCACGGTTTTTTATCCACAATAAGGCACACGCAAAAAAAGTTTTTTACTCATAATTCTTTCGAGGTATGAAAGTCATCATTGTTTTTTTAATGAATACGTATATATTTTTTTGCATATTTATAGGAGTCAATAGAAATCAAAATCATATTTAATGAAAAATTGCTACTATGTATTGTTTACAAGATAATTGGCACCTTAAGTATTAAAGTGGTAAATTGAATCGTATGCATTATTTACAAGATAATTGACACCTTAAGTATTAAATTGAATCGTAAGCGTTGTTTTGAATTTGGGTTGAAAGAGGTTGAAATAAATAAATCTACAATTTTTTTACAAAAGATTTATTAATACATAAATTGCTCAAAATTTTGTCCATTATGTTCAATACATGCAGTTGACTGCATAGTCAATTGACCGTAACATTTCTGCTTTAATGACCTTCAATAACCATAGTAAATAATCTGATGTCATAAATCTTCTTTATTTTCGGGAGTAGTTACACAGACAGTGTCCGTTTGATGCTCCAGCACACAATACACGTCTTTTAATCTTTTTGAACAGTAGAGTTTCTAATTGTTGAACAGATAATGGCTCTGTGCGATAGCCACCAAGATTTCTAGACTTGACACCTGATTTTTTCCTTTGGGGATACAAAATGAAAAACGAAGTAAACTATTTAAATAACACTTTTTATACATGATCTAAGGAGATCAACAAATTTAGAAAATTCATTTTTTTCGCAATGTCTACTTAAATTATGTATATAAAATAGTATTGATATAATATATACGGTCTCTTTAAGTTAGATAAACGATAATTACGAGCAGTCTCTTCATTTCATTCGGTATAATTAATTTTCTCCGTAACAACTAACTTATCTGCACATGGCTGAGAATAAGTCAATGTAAACATAATATAGACGCTACGGAGACAACTCGTCGGAGAAAGCTATTAGTCATTCGATTATATCACGCTTACCATCTCCGAGCAGACCTTCTATTTTTCTGAAATAAATTCCGATGACGCCACGCGGCACGAATTTTAGCAAACAACGATAGCGATCGCGCATCCCTGACAGTGACCTTTGTGCACACTCAAGTTATTGTCGATAACGGTTTATGGGGGAGATTCCGATAAATGTTTGGCGACGCGATATACGCGAGAACGGTTTTCTAAAGTACATTTTTAAACGGCGAAATTGATGGTATAAAAGTGAAATGTTTCTATTCGATTCGATTTGTTGCTTTTGTGATATCGACGAAAACAATCTATGTCTAATTAATATCTTACGTATAATTAACTGGCATTTTATATGCGCAAATGCATTTAATAAATTTAATACAAATATATTTAGACAGGCATATATTTAATAGTACAAGAATCACATGCACATATATAAAAAAATCAAATTTATTCTCACCAATGCAATTTGCATTATAATATATTCATTGAAAATATGTTAACAATTATTGTTAACAATTAATTACAATATATTGCTAATCTTTTCGGTATCTATTTATAAAGTTTTGTACGTTTAAGTTTGAAACTTTTAGTTTTTACTGTGAAAATTTGTAAAAAAGAAAAACAACAGTTAAAACGTCAAAATTATCGAAATCATATCGACATTTACGTAACATTGCAATCACATTACGCATTACACGCGATACAAATGAGATAAGCGATATGGGATATCTTAATAGTGTGACAATAATAATTACACGATAATAGTTGTACAAGAATAACAATATATTACGATAATGTATTATGTCATACGTCGTACGATTAATTAAAGTGTGTAATGTCTATAATGATAATACAACGATAACGCAATGTGCGCGTAAACGGAGGAGAACTACGCAAAAATCGCGAAATTTCGCGATGTTGTTTTACAACACGCGCGCGCGTTATCGCGCGATATCTACGCGTTACGCTACATCGGATGGGCGGCAACCCGGCGATGCACTTATCCATCGTCAAATTATCGCGGTTCATCCGGATGATGGACCGTTCACCCGGCCGACGTAATCTCGCGCAATTTGTCACGAGGGCGAACTTCGTTCGCGCGGAGCCCGCTCGAGTGGCCGTCGTCTCGTTCGACGGCGCGGCGTAAATGTGCACGAAAAACGCACGAATTGCATGGCGATCGAATTCCACAGCGGCTTCTTACAGGGATTCCACCGTCGCCGGTCGCTTCCTCGAGAGATCGGAAGGGCGGCTGTTTGCATTCCTGCGATCCCGGCGATTACATCGTTCTGACGCGTTGTTCGGTTGCAGATGGGAAAGTAAAGATCGCCGATTGCAACGCGAAATGCAATGCGACGCGTTTGCGATGAGACGCTGTCGCGATTTAGTTAGATTCTTTGAAGTAACAGTCGTTTCGGAATAATGTACGTTGTGTGAAAGACTGTTATGTCAATTTGTATAAAGATTGATAATGTTTCAAAAACGATCTTGTTTTCAAAGCAAGCTTTAATGGGTTTAATAACAGATTGACTTTAATAAATCTAATAACAGATAGATGTGATAAAGGTCTGCGAAAATCGTATCTTGAAATGCGAATTTGTACAAAATTGATGTGGCATTTGATTGTCTAGAATTTGTTGACATTTGTCTATATAATAAATAATCGTAAATAAATAATCGTTTTTTCGTTCACTTTGAAAAAGAATTTAAAAAATTATGGATTCTGATTATCCACATTTATCCATAAATAATTATTTTGAATTTGTTTTAGAGAAGATAGAGAAAAAAAATAATTATAGATAAATATGGACAAATTGTGGACAATCAAATGCCAGATCAATTTTGTAAAAATTCGCAGTTCAGAGTGCCAATTTCACGAATCTGGTATAGAACTAGTTTAGAAAAATTCATTAAATACTGTTACATCAATCTCGCAACGCGTCATTGTTACAATTCATAATATTTCAAGACCGATAGGCGTTACATTTTAAAAATCAACGACTTTAATAAGTTTTAACAGATAGATCGCAAAACTAATTTAAAGAAATTTATTAAAAACTATTACGTTAGCTGACTAAAATATTGATAGTAAGATATATAGGTCAACAATTAAATACCTCAATAAGTTTGTTATATAAATTTAACAAGATAGAGGACATAGAATCAGGAGGAAAAAATTTCACGGCAATTTCGAGCTCTAATTCATAACGCTTCAAAGCCGGTATCACATTGCACTTTCGAGGCAAGCGGTTCGTGTAATGCAACATTATCGAAAGCCCAATGCAACGAGCTCCCGGCCGACATTACCGCTCCAGACTTGACATTGACCTCTTCCCTAGGAAACTGTTCAACTCTGATAGCCGAGACACGGCGTTGCGAAAGTTAAAGAACAGAGGCTAAGAGCGAGAGAAAGAGAAAGAGCCGTCGCGTAGAGTCGTAATTGCCGCTACGGGCTATCGCCGGCGCCGTCATGCGAATTCGCACAATGTAGCAACACGCAATCGCCGACGATTTTTTTTTTACTTTATTTCTTTTTTTTTTTCTTTTCCATCGCGAACGTATCGTGAGCGGCGGTGCACGCGGAACGCGGAACGGCCGATCGCGCGTCGGCGGCGACGAAGAGAAGAACGATGATAGCCGTAAGGCAGAGCGCGCGGGATGGAAAGAGAAACGTGGAAAGTAGAGGAAGGGAGAGACAGAGAGAGGGACGGACGGTAAGACGAGGCGGGAGAATCGAACGAATGAGCGAGAGAAAGAGAGGGTGCGAAGAGACGTACGGGCATAACCGAGGCGATAAAACGCCCACACGTATACCACCTTGGTAACTGTCGCCGGGGCAATTGAATTAATGCCAGCCTACAAATTGAAGCCGGTGTGGGATCTCCGTACCGAGAGGCTCCGTTGCTTCGATAATTGCTGGAAAGTGGCGCGCGCGCTGCGGGAACGATTGCTGCCGGCGCGGCACGGCGCGGACTCCGCTCCGCTCAGAATCGCCGACGATGACGATTTCGAGGTAATATCATGCGTAAAATACTCGGACGCGCGGTCACGTCGCGAGGCGTTAATTCGCGCGATCGTCGGCGCTTACTCATCACCGCATCGCGATGTTACGACTTCATCGTGGGATATCTAAATTGGATAGAGGAAAAGAAGAGAGTTGTCGCTTTGGCGTAAAATTAACGTAGGAACATGTGTACTGCTCGTTGATAAACGGAATTGGTATTGAATAATATACATATATTGTCAAGTAATAAAGTTATAATTGCATACTCATGAGATGTGCAATAATTTTATAACAAGATTACAGCATACGATTGTAAAAATCTGAATATCTGAAATTTCTTATCATTAATAATGAAATCTTCTTCACGTCCGATTTTACTTGTATAATAATTTACGATACATTCTGAAAACAAAACAATAATTTAATATAATAAAGTATCGAGATTGGAAAAAGATGTAATTTATATCTCGAGAAAAGTATTGACTCGTGAATTAAAAAAAAATCACGCGAAAGATAATATAATGTCTCGCAAAAAATGTGAAATAAATTAAGATTTTTTGCTTGACCAAGCTTTTCGCAGCTATCTTAATTTATACAATGTCATGAAGCTAATCACATCGATTCAGTCGTTTCTATTCTTCTCGAAATAATACCGTGTCACGACGGTGCCTTTTTTTTTTCTTTTTGTTTAGCGATGTCGCGACGCGCTGCGTGCCTTCCCCCGGTGTCGCCGCGACGGTCGGGCGATTCTATACGACATTCTATACGTATCCGCCGTCCGCTTCGGGCGTTTCCACGAGAACGGGCGACACGAGCGTAGGAAAGCCCCGGGCTCGGTCGGCGCCGATCGGTGAAAGGCGTTGCCCCGATCATCCGTCCGTCGCGTTTCCCATGGCCGCGTAAATCGCCGCGCGCCTGGAAACGTTCGCGACGGTGCGACGACCGGGAGGAAGGACGACGCCGAAGCGCGAACGAACAAGGGGAGAGACCCAGCTGGAAACCCGGCGCGGACGAACGGACGGACGTGCTCCCAAACGCCCCTCGGCTTAGGGTGGCTGAAACGAAATCGGCCCTAATGAAACTTTCTCTGTCTCGCTCGCTCTTTTTTTTTCCACCCTGCCTAGTCGATAGTTAGGTCCGCCGACTCACTTCGCGTGAAACGTATTACGGTTACCCTTTTCTATGTTTTTTTTTTCCAGGATCCGTTCTTCCAAGACTTAACTTGGACGCGTATGTAGAGAGTATGGTGTACAGCGAGAGAATTCTGGCAATGTATCATGAAATTTTGAAGTAGGACAATCTTTCGTTAATTAAACAGTCCCGAGCTCGTTTACGAATTAAAAATTCGGGAACGATCGTAATCTCACCTCAAATAATGCCGCGATTTTATTTTCATTTCGGCAATTAAATCCTCAGCCCGGAAAATTCCGAGGAGGAAGACCCGATACCGATCTCGCACTTGTTTCCCGCGAGGGGATAAGTAAAGAGAACAATCTCTCTCGCGCGATAACGCCGCGCGCTTCTCGCCGTGTTAAATCTAGCCTTTAATCTGGCGATCTCTCTCGCGCGCGCGACCCGGTAATCTCTCGACGATCGGGCGTTCGCTGCTTGCCGCAGAGGCGTGCGAAACGCTTAAAATCCTCGATGTGTAACGCCTGTTTTTGCGCCACGGTGCGCGCCTTCCTGATTCGCGAAGCGACTACGAAACCAAGCGCGACCACGGCGCGATTGTATAAACGAAGAAGAAGAAGAAGAAGAAGCAGCGAGTGGAGGCGCCTCGTCGAAGGCCTTCTCGGTAGTATAGTCAGTCACGACCGAGTCTTCCGCTCGGTTGGCTCGGTTCTAATTGGTCGCCAACACCCCAGAACCGCGGATCCCCCTTTAATCATGACCGCGATCCGCTATCGATTGAGGTGCCGATCACGCGCCTGTGAGATACAAAAATCTCAATGAGGGAAATTCCACGGCCCCGACACAACCACCTTTCTCCGCCGACGCCACCGCGCGAGGTAGTTCTCGTCGCTGCTCGTCCCTGCTCGTCGCAACATTTTGCCTTCCCTCCTCTCCTCATCCCGTGACTCTCGTTTATCTTTAACGCCGCTGGGATAAATTCAAGTACGAGAATTTCATTTTAACGTCTAATCACCCAGATATTTTAATTTAATATCTTTACGGAAGATTACGCGCAATTAAATTACTGTTATTAAATGATGAAAAACCGACTTCGAGCAGCGTGAGAATTTCGCTGCGGAAAACGCGACGGGGGCGGGGCGGGGG
>VBVQ01003150.1:0-20377 GCA_011636635.1 Tetramorium simillimum | reverse complement strand
GCAGTATAAAGCGCGATATTCCGTTTCCCTTCGTTCTGTTCCAAGCTTTTATCTCGGTAGTTGCGCCCAAACATTTTTCGCCCTACGTACCACTGACGATTGAATTAAAGAAGCCGGGATGGAAACGTACCCCCCGTACATACACGCTGCGGGGTTAAGGTCGTGACCATGTCACGTGCTGTTGATCATAGAATCAAAGTTATGTCCAATATCGGTAACTCGGTTGTAAAATTTACGATGTTTGCAGCGGGTCAACGATTTACGAACATTTATTGTCCCACATGTAATTGGAATATTTCCTGCCCTGTCTGTCGCATATAAATTTAGTAAAATATTACTTGGCTCCGATATTGCCAACACGAATAGCTTGACAAGGTAATTTTATAATAACGACAAAACGACGTGTGTAGCCTTTCCACAATAATCACGATATTGCATAGATAACTTAAAATTTCTATTATAATCTTTCTATTAAAAAATCTGTATTATTATCTCCTTCTTTTCGCACTGAGAGAAAAATATATTGAAAATATGTAGAAAAAATAATCATAATTATCGTTAGAAATATTATAAAATTGTGGTTGAATTCGAAAATAACTATATTTTTCTCTCAGTGCGTGAGAAAGTATATTTTTCGAAAAATTAGAAAATACGAGGATTGCAAGCAAATAAAAGTGTTTTCATGTTTCTGTGTCGAAGAGAGAAAGATAACGTTTGCGGTCTTACAACTATTAATCTTGCTTGTAACATATCGAATGCGATAGCAAGTCAAACGTGAAGTAATCCTGCGTCGTTTTAAAGAATCGCCAGCTAGCGCAAAGATTTGCCGCGTTTCTTTCCACTTAAAGAAGCGGCCGTTTCAATCACCATTGACTAGAGTGTCGGTTCTTCCAAAAGCTACGTATACGGCTGGTAACCATCGAGGCAGGTCCGATTACGAGCTAACCGCTCCTTCGAGGGGGAAGCACTTTGCGAAAAAGCCGAACTTAAATTTCTGTCTGACCACTCGAGCGAGTCGCGCGGACCGGGATCGCTCGAATAAAAGTTCCCCGGTGGTCTTTTCGCGTGGCGCGGCGGCGATGTATATACATATATATACATATCCGCCGAAGCGGATGGCCATTCCGGCCGGCGGCGGCAGCGGCGGCGGCGGCGGCGGCGGTGGCGAGCGAAGGAGAAACTATATGGACGGGCAGAAGTGGAGAGACCTACGAAAGAAACTCTCGGATTAAAGAAGTACCGTGCTACGGAGCTGCGTCCGGTCAGTTTCTCGCTCGGGCGATTATACTTTCGCGCCGATAATATATCAGCCGATAATGGCTTTGGATCTCCTCGAACCTGGGCCAATAGGAGAGCCCTTTCAAAAGTTCCTGGACGAATAGGCAGCGCGCCGCTCCGCGCCAACTGCTCTTCTCTTTTTTTTTTTATTTTATTTTACTGAAAAACTTTCGCTGATTTTTTCGGAATCGGCAGATCCCAATCATCGCGCATAACTGCATTAAAATATGATTCGCCATGTGTCAAATTTATGTTTTTAATCGCCTCTCGAATGTCCATAATTCAAACAGGAAATTATATCTTGAAGTTACCAACTCGTGAACTTTTCCAGTTTTACTAAGATAAATCCCAGTAATTTTTTCAATATATCTTCGATAAGTCATATAATTTATGTATATATATTTGAAATAAAACTTTGCGTGCTTAATTCTACTGTTCTTCTGCGTGTCCCTTTTTATTTTGAATAGTTTCCAATAATTACAACAACTTGTCGCGTTTAAACGTTCGAAATTTGACAACCAGAAATAATATCCTCAATCTTTTACCTCATTAACGATGCCATGAAATATTGATACATTATTCACTACTTTTCATCATCGTTTTCGTTGAATTTGCGTTTAAAATTGCTTGATTTTCATCGCTTTCACCATATCATTCGTTGACGCTTACGAGCATTCGGTCCAATGCGAAAGCAATGATTTTGCTCGCCGATTAGCAAATGCAGAAAATAATAATTATTCGAGAACACATTCAGAGATTGCGCAACACATTAAATGTAAATTTATCCTCCTATTTATCCCACAAAACCTAAAATCCATTTTGACTAATTTATTATTTTCTCCGATAGACGTTCCGTGTATATAGACGCGAAAAAACTTCACATTACGTCATGGCATAAAATTATTATATTTTCCAAGACTCGCATTTTTTGCTCATCAATAAGCAAAATCATCATATTCAATAGTGCGAGTGTTTGCTCATTTACGAATTACTGGCCAAGATATTAATTAATAAGTCTACGCAATTTTCATTTGTCAAAATTTGCTCTACTATGAAATGTTATTTCTCTTGTAAAAATCACTGTAGTATTCATGTTATATCCATTATTTCATATGCACACAACATTCTAATTATGGAATATTTTCTGTATAAACAGGATATTTATTATATTCACCACTGTTAGATTGTTAAACGACTGTCGATATCACGCGTCTTGTATATTGCACAAAATTATCGTCCGTACAATGAATATCATCATAATATTATCTGTAAAATTATTTGCCGCCTTGATATTAATTATAAAATTCGTATGAAGTCTAATATCAAAATACACATCGCATTTGTCACAGAAAGGTTCATTCAAGGAGTAGTCTTCAAATCTAAATATATGACATCACAGACTAATAGCGTAATTTCCCGACGTAATAACATACATCAGGAAAGGGCAATGCTTCCGCTTTGCCTCGCGAAATTTCCCCTCTGACGGCGCGAAACATTTTGCCTGCCATCAGCAGCGCGTCAGACGAACCCTTTGACGATAACGTAATTATAAATTATACCCGTGAATCGCCCTTTTTCCCCGACGAAATTGCGAAACCGCAGTTTGTCTGGCTCACCTGCATTACCGGCGAAACCGGCAGCAAGAACGGAAGGGATTTCGTTGAGCCTCGAATAACGAGGCGAAGTTTTTTCTCGTCACCGGGCTTTCGTTCTGTCGCGGCCATCTTACGTCTTTCTTCGTCCATGCGTTCCGCGAGGAGCGCGGCCACTGTTTCGAGGACATTTGTAGCTGACTGCGAGCTCGATTCCTCGTAATGCCCTACCAACGAACCAAGTGTCCGTTCCGGTTAAGGTGGATCGCAGAAGAGACCACGGGCGGAAACTTCCGAGCGGATGTATGGCACGGTTGTAAAACGGGGTATTAAGCGACGGTCTTTTTCCTTACGGCAATTTACGGCCATACGGGGCAAGCGAACGAATATACGAGCTTACTATTGTAATCATTAGCGTCAGTATCCGGTAGTGGAATCAGTTTTTTTCCCCCGTTTTTCTAGCGACACGTCTGTTTTATCGCTTCCTGACTGTTTACTCTATCCAGCAGCCATCTTGGTTCCTGTCTCGCTTCGAAAATTCCGCTCACACTTCTGGCCAGAAGTTTGGTTATTCTATAGAGGTGGTTGGGCGAAAATTCCGTTGGCATTTGTAATCGTCAAGAGGAACGGAGCAGCCGAGTGAGAGAGCCGGCCAGAAGAGTTGGCGCGGTTCAGCGATACGTCTTCATCGATTCGAATCATTGGTCCCTGGTTTCCGTTTCTCCTAGGGGGGTATTATACGCGAGAGGATTACTATCCGAGCGAAAGAAGAGCCGAAGTCAGGAGGGAGCAACGTAGCTGCGCGCCTTCGAGATACATGCATTTATTCAACGCGGGCCGAGCAATCCCGCCCGGCAGGAAAAGTGCTACGAGAAATGGATGGGCCAATTTTCTATTTCGCAACGCCTCGGGCCACGCACTGTCGGGATATCTTTTTATTATGCATATACACACATATATTTGTGGCACGTATGACTCTCACGAGCGCGGGAGCACGAACGCGCGCGCGCCGGCGAAAGTTTCCATCGAACGGAGAGCGTTCTATAATGTCGCGGGATTCTCGCGCGGGCGTGTCGGGGCGGAAGTGAGTTGAGAATCATCCGCCGTGGTAGGCGCTAGTACATGGAAGCCCTTTATTTGAACGAGATGAAATATAGCTTACCGCTCTTAGAGTGTGTATTATAAACGCGCGCACGCGAGAAAGCTCGCTACATCCGAGAATCTTAGTTCGAGCTAGACGGGAAAAGATATTTTGTCTTTAGCGAAGGGAGATTTCGCCTGTCGACGAGGAAGCACATTTTTCACGGTTTTAGAACGTTATTACGGAATTACGCATAGGTATTCTGGCTGGGGATAGGTCTCACGGTTAGCTAGTGAAAGCGAATTTCGAAGGGATCGCTCGTTCAGCTTACAGCACGTAAACCCGGCTTGATAACGGAAGCGTTTACTAGCTGACCTGGTCATCGGAAGTCTACCATCCTGGCATCAGGAACATTGCCAGCGTGAGCAAATTGTTACCTCATCGTCGACGGAATTAAATCCCGAAGTTTAGAAACTCGAATGAACATATCGAGCACTTAATGCTAGTTTCATTAACATTATTATTGTATAACGTTTTCTCGACAGCTAATTATTTCTTTCGGACGGAATAACTGTTGCGCAGATTGTTAATAATAAATGTCACGAGAAAATGCTTTAATATAATCTTTTGAAAAGGATATTCTTTCATATCACTGACGTTTGATTGAGATACGGAAAAGAGTAACGGCAAACGAAATTAATTCCAGTTCGCCAATATATTTTGTAACGCGACATCAGTCTGTCCAATAGCTGTGCACAAAGTTAGACTTTAATAGGTTCAGAATAAATGTCATACCGCCATCAAGCCGACCAGCTACTGAACTTTATTTACTTTGGCTCTCAATCCTCGTCGTAGCTCCATTTTACGAGCAATTCAGTTGCAACGTCCGTTAATTTCTGTTCGTCGCGCGGTCAAACAATTTCCTCATGGTATTAATTATTTCCAACAAAGTTACCTCATAATTTTCGAAAGACTTACGCTACGAGCCAGACATCAATATCTGTTCATCAATTTTTTAACGAGCACACAGTAATGTGCATGTAGTGTCCACAGACCTTTGGTACAATATTTTCAACTCTCTCGATACAATATCAATACAAATATAATATCCAATCATCGAATGTCAGTTTTTTTTTATTTTTCCGGTAAATAAATATTTTTGAAATAATTGAATTGACCACATCAGTTTTTTTGTTTTATAGAATCATCGAACTTTCGATCATTTCCGAAACTTTAAAATGCTGTTATACTTATCAGATTTTCTTTCTATATTTCACGATAATATCTGGGCTGATTTTACTTGATCGAATCCAAATAGCAAAGTAATGATTAAATTTCAAAGTGAGTTACACATGCCCATTGAAATTGCATCAATCGAGAATTAAATCCTTAACAATGAGGCGCGGCTAGCTTTACATACAACCGAACAATAGACGCAGTCATTACAAATTTCTATTGTTGCACCGAAAATTTCATACCACATATATGACCATGTACTTAATTGTATTAATTTTCGAGCCCATTGTAAAAATACGTTTATATTGCCGGTAAAAAAATCAGGCTAACAATTTCAACTCTTGCGCAAACGGATGGAAAGTATATTACATTGCGCCGTATGTCTCCGATTTTCTCGATTAAAAAACTCGACACCATTGTTTTCGATCGCAGTACAGTCGGTTACGTTTCACCGGTTCTGCGCGCGGCGCTAAATTTCAAAGTAAACAGACTGCTGCATCAATCGAAAATTAAATCCTTTGTTACGCATCGCGGATTATTATACGTACAATCGAATGACAGACACCACAGGCGATATTACCAATGGGCCTTATTGAGCGCCGTAACAATATATAGCCAAATATTCGTATAACGCATCGCGTGCTAATCCATTTGTGGTTAATTTATAGATAACCTGCTAAATTCCACTCTTTTGAAACCGATTAATAGCCCACTATGTCGCATAAAATGCAACAAGTATTCCTCAATAGTAATTATTGCGTAAAATTATCGTAATCGCGAAATTATTACATGTCCCGTCATCCATGTAGATGATGTATGAATTAAATAACGCTCTAATGCATGCTTCAGGTTCTCTACAAAAATTGCATGTGTAAATTTCTCTTTGAGAGCTAGACGCTTGCCCTGAGGTTACACGGAAGTTGCGTATATAAAAGAATTCTCTCGTTTTGCGAGACCCAGTTTCTCGAAATAGTGCTCTTGTGCGCAAAATCCATTAATCTCTCGCTGCGAATTCCGAAAAAACGCTTCTAATCTTAGCACGTTTTTCAGACTAACTACGTTTTAATTATTATTGTGATTGCATCACATATATTATTCAATGTCCGCTAAAATTGGATATTTGATTATCCCGTAAATCCTTATTGTTTAGTCGCGTTAAAAAATTTTGATTAATAAAATTCAGTTTTATTACTGAAAAGAGAACGGGTGAGAGGGAGCGGGAAAGTAAACTCAAATTTTTCAATTTAGCCACATAACGTTTGTATATAAGTAAATCCATATGTATAAATAGAGAAAGATCGTACGCATTCAAGCATCATATTTTCAGTGGAGACTTTGTTTTGATTCCATCATGTCCAGATGCAAAATGTTGCGGTAGCTTGCAAAACTTTCCTCCTTTTTTACACAGAAGTCGCGCATAAAAGGGTTCTCTCATTTTTCGGAACTCGCTTTCTCGAAAAAGCACCCTCTCGAGCGAAATCCATTAATTTAACTATTGAAAAAACACACCTATCGTACTTTGCTCCGAGTTGATGCAGGCTGATACCGCTATCGATGCGCCGCCCGATTTCAAAGTAAACACGCCATTAAAATCGCATCAATCGAAAATTGAATCCTTGACTGTGGCGCGTGAACTGTTTTACATTCAGTCAAACAATGGGCACCGCCACTATGCTCGGTGTGTGCACACGCCGTATGTAAACAAGGATGGAAATATGACGGAGATACCGCGGATAGCGGTCACGGTGGTGGCTCAAGCGGGGAAAAGGGTGGCCCGGCAGGAGCGCAAGTCGGCAATGGTAGGAGGCAGAGCATATAAAGCGAATTTCGATCGATACTAACCGAGTTTCGAGAGGCTCTCTTTTCCTACCAGTAGCTAGAAAAATTCGCGCTTTTCCCCGTTCTACTCGCTATCGTAAAAATAATCGGCCGATCGTGATAGTGACTCGCGCACCGCGAAACTACGTCCGCAAACTGGACTTCTACGTATTCAAATAATGGAAACGTGCCATGGAAAACCGTGCCGGCGTAAACGCCCCAGCTAGCGAGCACTTGGCGGCCGACGAAACAACACCGAAAATTTGTTTCTCCCCTCTCTCTCTCTCTGTCTCTCTCTCTCCCGCTCCTTCATCCTATTTTTTAAACGATTTCGAATTGCGTCCGCGGAATGTCCGGCACCATCCGGTGATCCCGCGCGACAATGAAAGCGTTGCGCCGCAGTAACTTGAAATCTGTCCAGCGATCGTGCCGATCACCGATGAAACACAATCAAGAATTCATGCGCAAACATTCCGGCGAAATGTTAGCGAGTGTAACATACAAAAGAAAAATACATAGAGTCTCGTAATTGGAAATACGACGCGACTAATTATTCTATAAAATAATAATTAAAAACTATGGAGTAAGCAGAAAAGGTTTATCGCAAGAGCTCGTCTTGCGGAGCTTTGCGCTTAGAAAAACTTATCGCTAGAGATAAAAAAAAATTAATGTTCTCTTTTTCTCTTTTCTAAACTTCTATTTACTTGCTTATATGGAATTTTTATCCGTCGATCGTATCTTTAGTTACACGGTATCCAATATATCCGGAGAGTGCATGTTGAAACGAGTTTACATGTGAGAGGCAAGGTATATTGCACGGCGACGCTATTAATTGACGTAACTTACGCTTATAAGATATCACGAGTTTCAGAATATTATGAAGTAGCATGATTTAATGCCCGAAGTAGAGCATGAACGAGTTACCTCACGCTGCGCTCGCCATGCCGACGCGGGAAACGGAGCGAATGAAGAAGGGGATGATACAGAGTCAAACAAGAAGAAGGAAGAGGAAAGTACGGGGGGGGGGCGAATGGTGCTAAATGAGAGTAATTATGAGACAAGTTTTAACTGCGCCGTTGGTGGACAATGCGTTATCCTTCATTGCGCCCCGTTATCTTTCCCTTTTAAATAACCGCGGGGTAGTAGCCTGCTGAAAGCAAAAGACAGCCGAAAAAAAGTGGAAAGGTTACAAAGAGGCTGCATCGAAGTTTCTCTCTCTCTCTCTTTTTCTTTTTCATTCAGGCGCTCGTCGAAAGAAGGCGCGCGCCGCTCGTAATCGCGGTACACGATTCGTCTCGACAAGAAGAAAAGAATTTTTAACGAATGAATGCTACGCTATGCTTAATTACTGCAGTCCAGCAGTCATAGTCGTAATTATAACTATTGTAATAACATTTGCTCCTTCAAGAGCAAGAGTCTTTCTAAAATTTACAATAGTTCAGTTTGCTCACTGCTATATCATATTACGATAGAGATTAAAAAAATCGGAATATGTTCACATTCATCTGAATATACTTGTTCTCATCAACGTTTTTCTTTCAAGAAAACAAACAGATTTTACGGATAAATTATTCATTGTGTTTCTCCCTGATAATATTATAAAAATGAAATAAATTCATGTTAATTGATTATTTCTTTACATTCCAATCCTATTCGCCTAACATTATTCTACGTATTTTCCATAATTTTTATTTATATTTAAGGTGAATATCTTCTTATTTTTCATTAGAGAAACAAGGTGTGTATGTTTTATAAATATTTTGGATGTAATAAACAAGGATTCAGGCTAACAAATAGCTTCGCGAAAACTTTTATCGTAGTAACTGATATATCCACGGTATTCCAAAATAACTGGGAAAGAAAGCATTTGCGAATCATATGAAAGATCCCCGTTCCTTTGGTACGCGGAAACGTGCGCACGAAGTTTCACTGGACCTTTTAAGGATATATTGTACATAACCGGGATATTTACATTTCCGTATCTTTCTCGCATCGCAATGTTAAAAGGATACTTTATTCAATTTAAAAGCAATAAATATTACCGTTTTCGGTATAGCTTTATCAAAACTATTTGATATCTATTTGAAAAATACATACCCGTACCTCCCCCGCTCTTTCCCCTGCTTTCTCTCTCTCTCTCTCTCTTTTCCATAACTTTCACCAAATTATTTTTCATTATATTTCAACGTATAGTGCTGGAATAAAATGACAGAAATTCCAAATTATTTTAGCATTCTAGCGTCAGATTTCGTCGGATTACCCGATAAATTCGCGAAAGGGGTTGTGAAGCAAGAACTCGACCTGTGTCGGTGCGAGGGGAGATCCGGGAGAAAACGGTAAGTAGGAAAGAGGCGGAGAAATGTCAATTTATTCTGGCTTTGTTTACGAGCGATTTCTCGGGACGAGACAAGGGGGAGTCGACTGCAATTGCGAAACAAGGACACAAGGGGTGACTTGAACAGCCGGGTGAGTCGGCAAGAGCCCGTTAATCCGAGCAAAAGACCGGTCGACGACTTGGCGCCCGTCCTTTTGAGGGGAAGCTGGTTGGCTTTAAGTTACATCGAAGATGTCAGAGTATCTAGAAACAAGTGCCAGTCGATGATGGAATATAAAAGAGTGAATGGTTGGAGGTATCCTCTACCACTCATACAAACTATATAGCGATAAGGTACGGGTAAACGAAGGTAATGGTCTGAACTAGAAAAAGAGAGATTTCATCGTTCCCGTAATATCAACTCCTGGTGATATTGTTGATCGCCCTAAACCACGAATGCGCTTGAATTTGTACATAAAAGATATAAAGAACGATGTAGATATGAGAAGCGGTATTTAACTATTTATACGTTTAGACTTTCTAAGATACATTAATTGCTTCCGTATATATCTTCATCAAGGTGCAAAAAGAAAGAATGCATTTAAATTGTACAATTATAAGAAAATTTATTTGTAGCGTTTCTCCTTAAATATGTCGCTAATTTTTCAGAAATATTTGTCTTTGTGATTTTGTATATTTTTAAGAAGATGTAAGGAAATAGCAAAGCTACAACACATAACAACATGTAACAATTATCTCTGAAAATCCTCGGATGATATTTTATTTAATGTATTGAAATATTTATGTCTGCAAGATTTCATGGCAATCAGTTTGTGAGTTGCATTTATAGATAAAGGAAAGAAATATGGAAATAGAACGCAGCAAGTCTTTTTCTCCTGAACCATATATAGCAAAGATACACAACGTATAATAAAACATCTCTGTACAACATCTCTACTAAGCGTTTAATTCTCAGATGGTTTTACTTAATATACTGAAATCTTTACGTCTGCAAGATCTCATGGCAATCAGTTTGTGAAATGCATTTATTTATTAAATGTACAGAATTGAATAAATCAAATAGCACTACAACAGTTCAAATCGGTCTCCTTCTTTCGGAATTTTTGAAATCGGAGATAGCCATAATGAATCGCGCTATATAGTTCAACTTACAGTTGAAACGTTGATATTCTGAAAGGGTTTTCTATAGAAATGGGTAAAAGGTTGTGATAAGAAACTCGCGATGAGTTATTCCACGAAATGACGATCGAATAAATTTTTGGTTGAATTTGATCGGATTTTTTATTTCTTAAAGCAGCGCACTCTCTTTGCGTCTCACTAAGAGAATACATGCGATCCGCTAAACTTTTTGTCTCTTGTAAAAGTTAAGTAGCTAAATTGTGTAATTACTAATTAGTTTCGTGATTAAAAGAGCATCGTGTTCTTATCGATATGATTTGATGCTAATATTCATATTTTACTAACGCTTTCACGAATAAGATGAATAATTTGTTCTGATTTTTTATGTAAACGCAATATTTATACTCTCAATAAATTCTTTTAAAACAATTTAGTTTAATTATTTTTTAAATATGACAGTATATATCGAGAAATTCATTCCTGTGATAGTTAATAGAACACGGAAAGGTATAAATGATTGATTGATGTCTATGTAAGCAAAATATTTTCTTGAACAAAAGATTAAAAGCTCGATATTATTCAAAGTATTCCTTGATTAATGTCAATCAGGACGCATTGTTACGTTTTAGAAATTGCATCAAGATCCTTTCGGCCACGTCACCTACTGTTGATTTTACGTAACCACCCATGCGTACTGTTTATTTAATGTCCCACGTCAAACATTTAACGCTCTCGTGCCCATCGGCTCGCGTCCGACCACGAGGAAACATTATTGTTATCTCCACGAAACGTCGTATTTTATTGTACATTTTAAAACAATTATTAACAAGAATATTCAAAAAGTATTACTCGAATAGCACTCGAAAAGTTGAAATAACAAACAAATTGATGGAATTGTGGTTGGAAAAGCTCGTTTTTCTAGAATTAATTAATGATTTCAATTACTTAAAATAATTGTTCTTTGCGAATTGTAAACAATTGTAAACAATTGCATTTATCTATATAAACAGAAATCTAACATTTTCCATTAATTGCTGACAGATTTTTTAAATCACATTTAAGATAATCGGAAGTACAATTTTGAAAATGTTTTTCTACGTTTGAATTCATAAATATTTGTTACAGAGTGAAAATAATCGTCAATAACGATCAAATAAAGACAGCATTGAAACGCATTAGAAATTACTAAAGCTATTTCGTCGCGCTGGCACGCGCGCTCGAACGAGCGTCGAAATTGATATTAGAATTTAAACGTCGGATCTTCCGAAAATCTTTCGCTATTTATTGCCGGCAAAGGATAAATCCGGCTAACGTCCGCGCTAATAAATCACGCGGTAATGGATAATCAAGCCTGCTCTCGCCGCGACAAAACAAAAAGAACTTGGCCGCCGATCGTAAGGCGCTGAAAGTCGCGATAAGGGAAATTAAACTCGAAGTAGTTTGGAAGATTAGCTGCAGCAGCGCGGAATTCACTAAACTTTTCTGCGCCACCCCCCTCCCACCTCCCCCCCGATTTCGTTCTCCGCCCCTTCGCCGTCGATCCGCATTAGGTCGACGGCGAGTCACAGTAAAAACACGTGACGGAAAACGTTGACGGAAGATCGTTTGCCGCCATCGTTTTCGGGGCTAAAGAGGGTTACGCTGGAAAACTTTCCATCGGCGGGTTTTTCGAAACTCGCCGGTCAGCACGTGGACGCGACGTGTGAACTAGCCAGGCAGCAAAAAAGAAATCAACCGGATCCGCTGCAACTATCGGGAAAGGTCGGACGTATTTACGGTACAGAACGAAACGGCGCGAGCTTTCTCAACGCTCGGCGGTTGGTCCGCTCCGCCTCAACTCGGTAATTTAATTTCGACCCAGATTTGCGATCGCCAAGAAAAATCTTCGTTCCCACGAAACAATCGATTTAGCGGTTAAGGGAGTTTCGAAACAGAATTCTTTCGGAACAGTCGCAAAATGTAAAAAAACACACTTCCCGCGTATACTGTGATAGAGAAGAAATAAGTTCTGCTTAAATTCAGGAACAAGATATTCCACTATAAAACTTGCCAAGGATTTCGCATTCTGTAAAGTCGAAAACTCTCGCGCGCGATCGACAGACATGAATGATGGCCGTGTCATGTATCTACATCAATTCGAATAAATCGCAAGATTAAGAATGAGGATGCGCATTAATCGTTACTTGATAAATATTCAATTCGCCTTACGCTCGCGGAGCTTATGTTCGCCTTTCGTATGCGTGCGAGCTTCGCGAGAAAATCTGAAATGCACGGTAAGTTTAGCCTTTGGATTCATATTACCCTCGCATCGGTGGTCGATGTATGTCCATGGCCTCTCGCATTCAGGTCTTCTCGGACCCTCGCTTCTTGAATAAGTCAAATACTCATGAATAAGCGGAGAAAGAGGCGGAGGCGTACCCTCGAGCCTTGGCTCTAAAAATGTTATTTACCGGCGGATTCTTGAAATCACATTTTACGTCCGCGCATGACGCGACTCGCATACGTATACAGCCGAAAATCATCCTTAGCGCGTTTCCAAAATAGAAAGTAAGGAGGTGCTTTAAAATCATTGACGGAAGATTCCGCTCACATTTTCAATTCGTTATTTTCTACGTTTAAATCAAATCGCAAAAAATGTTAAAAAAGTCAAGTTGTCTTGTGTTTGCGAATGCAATGTAATTTGTGTAAACTAATATTAATATTGGACAAATATGATATTTACAGTCTTGATCGTCTGCGCTAGCATACTTTGCAAATTTGCTCGCAGTACGTTAATATCCTCCCTCGTTTCTCTTTCCCAGAAAATGTACAGGACCATTCTAGAAGGGCCAGAACTCTTTGAGCGGAGAGACGGAGGACATTTGCAGGAATATTAACCCCTGTGCAAATACATTGGGAACGACTGAAATGCGACCTTAATTAATTTACGACGCGGTCTGCAAGGAAGGAATGCACCATCTTCGTCCGCGATGTCTGCTCGTTCGAAGGACAATTGCGTGAATTACGTCTGTTTGTTGTGTCGTAAGTCCATGGAGAAGGGTTGTGAAGGGAAGTGCGAGCTGACGCCGTGTTAATTAAGGTTGTATTTACTCGAGCGGAAGTAGGCTGATGCACAAGCGCAGCGTTGCACCACTGCTGCATACCTGTCTGCTTTCTACCCCCAAATTTTATAAAATTGAATAAAACCAATGGCAAAAAGTTCCCGAGCTTGGAAAAAAATTTATACAAACTGATGTGACAAAGCACGCATCAAAAATAAATTTAACTGATATCACTAAATTAATATTCATAGCTATGTGCTGTATGTGCAAGTAAATAAAAAAAATTAATATAATTATAAATTATATGGAGTAATTATATTAATAAATTACTATAATTACTCCATATTACTTCAAATTAAAGATTGTACAGGCTGTTATTTTACGAGTATTTACTGACATATCCTGATGTAATTGTATTTAGAAATTAAATTATATAAATTAATTTATTTTAATAAAATTTTATAAATGAATTATATAATTAAATGACATAGTAATAATAATATTGAAATTATTTGCCATTGTTTGAATATCAGCACGTGCAACAGCAAAAGAGATACATCATTTTTCTGTGTATAAATATCGATGCGCGAATTTGTTAGACGAGCATGTCGACATGCCGAGCGATCGCGGATACTAAACGAGGTACCGAGGGGACCGAAGTTCTTAAACGAGAGCTAAATTCTTTCTTTCGGCGACGAAGAAGTTCCGAAACAAGTGGTAAATCTCCCGCGGAAAAGGGTCACGAGACTCGCCGTCTCCTTCTTCTCGTTTTCCCTCGTCGTCGGATTTCTTTCGCCGCGAATTTAGCATGGAATATTCATCTTGCCCGTTCTCACCCTCGAGCACAGCGTCTCGGTCTCGCAGTCGGATTATCCGCTGACTCCCCGTAAAATCGGCCTTAAATTCGATATGAATCGTACTTTCCGCGTGATATTGCCGGCTCTTCTATTGAATCCGACTCGGTGAATTTATTCGGAACGAATTGAGTCCCCTTTTGTATCGTCGCGATGAATAAAGAGGGCAAAAGCTTTTCCACAGGACGCACGTATAGTCATTATTACTCTGTAAACAATTCCATCGCTCTCAGTGAACCAAACTTTCATTATCGCCCGAGTGCAAAAAAAGAGAAATATTTCAGAGAGTGATATTTCAACGGTGAGGATAAAAGTAATTAAGCCGGAGTGTGATAATAACAATACAAACAAGCGGAACAATAAACGCATAAAACGATCATTTGACGAAAAGCATTTTTATCCGAAAGGTAGGACAGCCTAAATTTTTATAGTCTCGAAACGCGGCACTGCGACGGACAGCTTCAAAACGCGCCAGGGAACATTTTTATATCGCGGCGGAGTGCGCTGAAATGACACTCGCCGTGAAATGTGTTTTTTTCAGCCGTGAGAGCGAGAGCCCTTCGCGTGAATCTATTACGCGAGACTCGGAAGACTTTTCATCTATTGCATATTTATAAAAATGTGTATTTTATCCCAGTTTCTTTTTATCTTAAGATAACGGGGATATAATTTATTCCGTGACATTTACATAATTAACTTATTATTGAAACGATCATTCTCAATCGCATGAATATTTCGTCATGTATATAATTACTGCATTAGATTAATAATAGAGGAAATATATTATTCATAATAAATGCGGCTCATGTGTGGCTCATAGTCATCGTATCTCATAGTCATTTAATGTAATATTTACTTTAATGCGCATTTGAATTATGAATTATATGATTCATGTAATTAATAGTTCACTCGTAATTCAAATGTATGCCCGCAGTTTCGATGCATATTAATTAATGGGAAGTCTCATTGTCAGCCATTAATAAAAATTGAGGGCACCGTCGATCGCGCAGTTACTTGGTGCTCCTAATTTTCCGGCCTTCTCATTTGCCGCTACGAATCCACGACGCAATGGCGGTGCCGATCGGGTTCTAATTAAATATCGTTCGCAGGTATATATATATATATATATATATATATATGTCGGACTGGCGCGTGTAATCGCCTCATTTGGCGCTGACAAATAGCGCCGTCTAAACGGATTCCGCTCGTGCGATTCGCCGAATCGATAAGCACTGAGGGGAGATAACGAGAGTCGTTTACGTCCACACCGATTAGCAGGTTCGATTCTACGGAGTGCTCAATCGGCTGCGTTTAATTCGCGATTCGATCGAAAGAAAATGCTCTCATCACCTCCCGCAGCGCAACGCCGTGGCGCCGGACACGGCGTCGCATAAAAATTCCAACTATAAAATGCGCGTGAAATGTTGTACGATTCGTCATTAGCATCCAAATAACCCCCCCCCCTCAAAATGCAGTGTATGTTACGTAACTGTAGCTTTAATAGAGACCCCGTGAGTCTTGCCAAGTTCCAAAATGCTTCTCTTCTAATTTAAGTTATACTTATGACCAACGTTAAAGATACACTTGGAAAGTCTCGTATTACTTCTTCATAATATTAGCTTTGCAGATAATCGCTATACGAATATCGTGAGGTTCTTTCAAACGGTTCCGGTCAGATAATAATATCCCTGTATCATGAACCGTGTTCCGTACATGTTGAAACTGATGGTCTTTGCGTCACGTCTACAGCATATCATTCCTCCGCCATGAACAGTTTAATGGTGTCCCTCTGTTGGTCGTCCATGTTGGAGGTGCACGTCGACATTTACACGCGAAACATCTATGCCGTCGAGTCTCTCCCTCCCTCTCTCTCTCTCTCTCTCTCTCTCTACAAGCAAAAGTACGCAAGCAGTGGTGCCGGAAGGCTCGTATATGCAACGCGAAGTCGCTGCATGCGTATAAAGCGCGCACCTACACTTAGGCGAGCGCTCGCGTAACCGAACCCTCCGCACGATATCCGGGATCCTAGAAACTCGTTAGCGTATAGGTACATTGTTCTGCGCCCCTGGACTTGCAGGCGTTACCGTTTTGCGCTGGGGGTCACGGCGGCTGTACGTTGAGGTGGCATAAGATAGGGTAATTGATTGCCGCGCGCTCCTACGTAGATTAATAATAGTCACCGTTATCATCCCCACGTATATAGGGGTTTCTGCCTGCCCCGTATACGTCGCGCGCTGTGATACACGATACTTGGTTGCTAGCTACTCGAGACACGTTCTACCCGCGACAGCCGACATTCTCGCCGCGAAACGGCGAGATTTGACGGACGCGTTTTCGTCAGGTAGAAGTTCCGCGGTAATTGCAACAGTTTCAACTATGCTGGATGCAACTGGTGTTGCGTTTATAATTTACCACACGCGTATGGGAATCGATCGCGCCATATGCGCGGTATGGTCTACCGCTAAGTTGCAGCTAATTGATTCCCTGCGAGGGCAGGTGACTCTCGACAAATCAAGGTAATCACACGATTCTCGGCGAAGATAAAGAAGCGAGTGCGATGTCCTTGCGAATGCGGAATGTGAAGCCACGTCGAAACAGTTGTAAGCGAAATGCATCGCGCATACAGATAAATTGCTAACTCAGTCGTCTGCCGAAACTTGTCTTTGACTACTGAAAATTTTCATGCCGTGTTGACACAGCCGCGAGAGACATGCCGAAATTAACGAATTGAAGAATACAGCAAATAAAAGATGAAATACCCTACGGTAATTAAAAAATTGAACGATAAAATAGAAACGCAGAGACATTTCAGAGGAAATAGATTTTGTGAACAAGTAAATAAACGCAATTTATTCATCAATATATCGGACCTTTGAAAGCTTTCGTTATTGAAAGTTATATTGTGCAAGGTCCATAGAAAAAAATATATAAAAATGACAGCAATGTTCTGCAATATCGTTAATTATAAACATATGATTTAACCTCTCTTGTGCGGAGTCCTTTAACGTAGAGTTATATTGTATAACATCGATACAACCCGCCATTAGATTTCGCGTATGCTTTATGTCATGGACCAGCGGAATTAGGAATTGCACTCGCAGTTACACTCGGTATCGCGTTAATAATAATTCGCGCGCACCTAGAGGATGAACACTAATTTTCAGTCGTTAACTACAATTAAATTTGACCCCGCACATTCGCCCGGCAACAGCCGACGATAGCTAACAGCCTTCGCAGGCGATACTCGCCTTTTGTCAACTAATCCTGAACCAAAACAACCTCCGTCACACAAAACAACACAGGCCGCAGTATATATATGTATAGCGACGTCCCTCTGCAGGGAATTATTTCGACGGCAATTAACAGGAACCCCCAACATACAAAGGAACCCAATTATAAAATGTATACAACTGCGCAAAATTGATCTGCGCAGAGTTAAGCTGTACGCGTATTAAAAAAATTGTAAGCGTAAAAAATGGAAGAATTTCACGAAATTATTAATCAAAATTTTCTAAAATTTTTCCATTTTCTAAAATTATCCGAGCTACAGATTATGGTAATATCCGTGAAAGTTATATAAATTATATTTAATAAATTATATAAATTTTTAAGATAATGAATATGTTTTAATCTCTGTTTTCTCACATAATATATAAATTTACTTTCGTAAATAAACACAAGTGTAATAATAATTTCTAACAATAACTGAATTTGATAATCATTATTAAATGAATTACGATTTATAGATTTCTTTATACATATATATGTTTCTTGTATGCTTTTTAAATATTTTCCAATGATATACATCATACTGTGAAATTAAAATATTTAAATACAAATATAACACAATATAAAATTTAGTTAATTTTTGTTTTGTAACTTTTGTCAGATACATACATATCTGGCAAGAGAAAGAAATAGGATAACAACATTATATGTAACGCAATTATGTGGCAAAACGCGATGAAATGGCGCGAGAGCAACGGAAAGGGCAGCGCCCCGAGGAGTCACAAAGCCCGGTCTTAGAAAAAGCCTTTCAACGGGTTCACGAATTCAGTCTATTTAACGAAATCCTGCGGAAGTGGATTGTTACTAAATATTTCAAGGGAATCCCTCCATTATTGATCGGCCAATACTCATTTCCTACGTGTCGATCGCGGCCACGCGTACTTACGAGGTCGGTCACGTAAGACCACTGTATGCCCACACACGTATGTACCTACTTGTGCCCTCCAGCTCGAGAGTGAAACGCAACCGTCCGTCCCAGCTTGATCTATTCTCATCCTCTTTCGATCGTCTCTCCCTCCGGCCCTCTCGCGCGAACGTGAATACAAGGAGAAGATGGAGTTAATCAGAAGGGCCAGACGCATGCCACGACACGTATCTCGGTGGGCATACTCAAGAATAATTACATTAACCTGCCATACTGCAGCTGTAGATACCATCAACGTGGCCGAGGCTCCGGCGCAGACAAGCGCGCACGCCCGATCTTGCTCTACGCGGGCAGACACACGAGCCGGCTCCCCGGTGCCGGCCGTGCGTGTGCACGGTTACACCGTGGACGTGCCTTCAATTTAGCCGGCGTTTCTACAATTCGCGCATTCCGCCAGGCGGCTACTTAATTACTTACGCGCCGCGGCCGGTAATTACTTTCGCCCTCTCCGGTTACGGAGCTTCGAAGTGACCCCGGGTTTCGAATGAACGCTGACGCTGCAATTAGCACACAAGCGTGTCAAAGAACCGCGACAGCGCCATTTTTTCCCGTGCCTTTAAATATCACGGATTTATACACTTTGTCGACGATGTTGGAATTAAGTATATATATGTATATCTGGGCAAGCGATTATAAATGTTGATAGTAAAACATTTTAAATCAAAGATACAAGAAATTCAGTATAAGATACAAGAGATTTTTGAACCGTCAACATGAAACAAATTTAACAAGAGTCATGTGAGTTGTTACAAATAAAATTTTAATATCTCTCTCTTTACTGCCCTTTGAATTTATTCTTTAATGTTCTATTAAGGAAAAAAATTTTCTCATTAAAGACTCGTATCTCTTTCGTTGGATTCTATTCTAAATAAGTATAAATGATAAAAAACTATGAAATATTGATCAATTTATTACTATAACTACAAGCTCGTCATACTAAATACTGTCATCCTATTAGGAAAGCAAAATTAAAATTGCAGTTTACTAAACATGTCCGTTTAAACGGTCGCCTTGACATAATGATAAAGTGGCCTCGTTAACACCATAAGGTATTAAAAGATTAATTCGTAAGTCGATGCGGCGCATAACTGTCGCGTGTTTGCAGAAGACAGCATAAGAAGCAGCAGCAGCCCGCAGCTTTATTAATGATCGGCAACAACAACGTGCTGGCGACTGTATGGAGTTCCGCAGCGCGGCGCGTCGTGGTATTAGAACGCTCGAAAGTTTGCCTTTCCACGGCATCCCACGCTACATTAATTTTGTATGGTGGCTAATTATTACAGGGACCCACGTTGCTTTTGTTACCTCAGCATTCGCGGCACCGAAAAAGATGCAATGTTATATTGCGCGGTATGAATTTCTCGTTGCCGGCAGTCCTTGGTCGCCGACAAGACGACAACTATTCTGGGTTATAATTCTGTTTGGCCAACATGAATAAAACATATTGGATTTCATTATGATTCATAATATTCCGCGTAATTATTCCGTATTGCCACCGTTGACATAATTGAAAAATAACTGATATTAATACGCATATGTGACCCGATAAATTCAAGTTAAACTTTCTAGCCACGTTACTATGAACGAATTTACATAAACATATAAATGTATTAAAGATTTTATTAAATTTCAAATCGTTACACTGTAAAAAATTAGTGTAAAATTACATGTAATTTTGAGACATACTTAATTAATTAAATTAATTTATTTCTACTTTTGCAGTATAAAATTAAAAATAAATCCTTAATTTGTGTTTTTTACAGTATATACAGTATAAAAAATTTATTATAAATTAAAAACTTATTTTTAC
>VBVQ01003149.1:0-20384 GCA_011636635.1 Tetramorium simillimum | reverse complement strand
CGTTTCGTGTATCATGTCTCAAGTTATAACTTGTATTCAAATTTATTAGCCCATAAAAACACATTAACAGAAACGCACAAACTGACCAGGAATATATGGACTTGCCAGTATTTGAGGGCATATACCAACAGCCACATATACTGAGTGTAATTCGAATGAAACGTTGGAACTTATGATACTCTTGCAACTGTGTACCAGTCATTTTGCGATACTCGCATCGAATAACTCACAACAACGTCGACAGGAAATTTCTTGATCTGGAAAAATTTAATTTCTTAAGATGCCAGAGAAATTTACATTCTTGTAGCTGATTAATAATTTTCGAAGAATAGGAATTGTAGCTCTCTTAAATTCCCGCATATCACTAACATTCATCTTTCCCAATATTGTAATATTGGAATTAAAGCACTGAAGTTTAATGTAGTAGTTTTAACGACGACCAAATAATATCTATTTGCGAGTAAAATTTTCTAGTACAATAAGACGTAAAGTGTCAATGATCAAATAAATAATGTTAACATATAAAACTGTGTTTAGAAAAAAGTAGAATACATGAATTATTCAGTCTCAATTTATTGCATTATTTATATAACCTATATTATATTGTTATAGTTTGTTGTATTGCTATAATTCCGTCACTTTTATGACAGATTAAAATAATTTTTTAATAATTTTTTAAAAAATTCTCAAAAATTTAATTCATATATTTGTTAATGCAAAATAATGAAAAGATATCGAACCAATGTCGAATAAACACCGATTCGACCAATTATTTCTCACTTGTGACATTTTCTATCATACTGAATATGACGACTGAGAAAAAAATATGTTTTATAATATTAATTCTATCGCACACGTACACAATTTTATTTTAATATTTCTTAATGCTTTCTAAGATGATTTTTAGAAAAAGAAACTAGTTTAAAAACTTTGCACTTTGAAACACTTACCAACGTTTCCGATACGTTTGGTACGATGAACTTACATTCACTCACGTTGAGGTGAAATAAAAGATTTTACCTACTACTTCAAAAATAGTGCTATTGAAAGGCTGCAATCTGTCTTGCTATTGCTTTAAAGTACGATTTCTATTGGCGATACGTATCAGTTGTGTCTGTCGAGATTTTTAATAATTAACAGCTAATTTAAAATCTCTTTCGGTACAGTCGAAGTTGACTGTCGTTTCGGTTTTTTTGGTGGCTGTAGAGTCATATAAGAAAAATGGCACTTCAAAGAAAACGATTAAATTTACAGGCTGCAGGTTGCGAGTCCCATAAGATATGGCATTAGAATCAGCGCTGTCTTCTCTTACTTAATTGAGGTAGATTTTTAACTATTCTCTTTATAAGCTAAAGAAGCTCTAACATTGCCGGTGGAAAAATTGTATACTTTTAATAACTTCGAGCACGTAAGCGGAAAAGTATTGGTACTTAGAGCTTTTATTAACCCGAGGATATGAGCTGATGTATATACAAAAGGAAGCCCCGTCAAGTCACCTACGCTCGTTACTGCTTTCGGCAGTACATCTCCGATATATTGATACATTTTTCTCTTATGTTTTTAGGTCAGTGTGTGTGCGACCTGAGAATCTTATCAAATACAAGTGTCACTACAGAATTAAACATTTCTCATTTTCCTAAAAGATTATATACTAAACTACTGCTTACTATCTCGCAAAGTGACGGTCATTTGAGAAAATAAAAAGTGAAATGCAATAATCGGTGATTTATGTAATATGTATTTCAATAAAAGGTATTATTAATGCAAGTTTTAACATTCTTTATTAAATAACTATTATCGATTACTAACAATTTATACATAGCACTTATCGTTATTTACCATTATCCATAGATTGTAACAGGAAGAAATACGACATTGTAGTATTCACCAACTATCAATGAAAACAAAACGATTAATATTAAATGAATACAATTTTTAGTTATTGGCAGATGTAACGACATTTTCAAATTTTGCACGAAATAAAATTCAACTTAACGTAAAGACTTCACGAGTAAAGTAAACTTTTTATTGATAAATACAAAACATTAGTGAAATCTATTTTTCATCATTTTTCATCTTTTTTTGTGTTGTATAAATTCTGCAATATAAGCTCCGTTTAATGTAATTAAAAAAAAACAGATTCGAAATAATTTTAATTTTGTAGCTCAAAGAAAAGAATTCACATACTTTATGTAATCATTCTCTTAATTGTAAGTTTTGAAGCTTATATTATCACAGAAATAAAACATTGTTTTAAATGAATGGTGAGATAATACTCAAAAACGACTAGGTTGGAAATTATAAATATGCATATAGATATATCAAGCTAATTACAATTTAAGTACTTACGTTGGTGAACATAACTACACCAACGTTAGAAAAAATTGCGTTTATAGTCATCGGCTTTTGCATCATCATTAGAATAATACTCGTTCTCATGTGATAATTGAGACTAGAATTATGCCAATCACCAAAGTAGATTCCTTGACGAAAGTCTTCGCCCTAAATATTATAGTGTGTGTGTGTACAATATATGTATATGTATATATATGCGAAATGTTAAATTTTTAGTCTTTATAATTGCAAATCATAATTGCAAATTATTTAGCAAATTATAATTATAATTGTAATAATATATAATAATTATGCACACATCTATATATATATAGTTATTGAGTTATCTGAGAATTATTGAGAAGATATGTATATCAATGAGTAAATTATTAAAACTCACCGCATTTGTGAGGAGAGTGCCAAACCATGCGTACATAAAAGTTTGATAGAGTTTTATTACAGAATATGCCAAAAACCGCAATAACATTTTGAAATGAAACCCCGTAAGCTATTGTAAAGATTCAACAATTATATTATAAAATACTTGCTATACCATTGCACGCGAAGTCAAAAAATTTTGCAAGTGCAGCGCAATATATGTGTTCATGCTTTTAGAAAAATATTTTAGAAATCAATATTATTAAACAATATTTCACATTAATTTATATTAATCTTTGCGAGAAAGTAATAACATTCCTTTATACAATGTTTGAATAATCTGTACAAGTATCGGAACATGTTCAAATTTATTTTGCTATGTCATTAGTGTGTCACAACGGTAATAATTACATATACATAACATGTTTTTGATCTATCAACTGATTGCGAACGTGCTTAACACAATGGATTAAGTATTACTGCAACCAACATCAAATTTTGCATTAATATGTCCACGTACCGACATCACATAAAGAAATGCACATAGAGAAACAGCGTTGGTGACAACGTGCCAAAAGATAATTCTTCCATAGATGTGTTCCAACGTGTTGCGGCATTGCAGTAACTTCTGATGCTTCGACACGCATGTTCTCAGAACGTCTGACAACTTTTCAGTGGGCAAAGGATTCGTGAGCCTGAAAGTCATGGCCTGCATCGTTGAGACGAAATGATAGACATAAAAGCCAAAGGCACCGTCAATGCCGACCGTAGTGGCGATGGTGACTATCGTGTTTAACATTTCTAAGAGAAGATGAAAATGATACAAAAAGTTGTCAGGAATGGTCCAAAGATGCCCGAGTCCTCTAGTGAATGGTAGGACGTAGCTCGTAGTCGGAGAACGTAAATGGCAAAGATCGCGGATTATCATTGAAATTGGAGGTAGAAAATACGCCAAGAGTAATCCTGTCATAAGCATAACATATGTGTATGCCAGAGTGTATATTTTGCGCAAAGACGAAAACATTATTGTCCGAATTTTCTCGTTCCGCTGAAGTTCCTCCTCAAAAAGATTCTTTAGTCTTTGGTGATAATTTATCAAAGAACTGCGATTGATGAAGAAAATTCCCATCTTAAAGAAATCAGAAATGGATGTCGATTTTCCATGCAAGGTAAACAAAAAAGTACACAGAGACTAATACTAACTGAAACATTTAATATCGTGATTTTATTATTTATATTTTCTAGAAAAACTTTAATGTAAACTGTAATTGGATTCTATTGCGAATCTTCAATTCAATTATAAATCGGGTTAATTAATTATTAAATGTTATTGTATACAACATTACAGTAGTGATGGGTTTAAATGCGGACTTAGTTTAAAAAAGACATTTTGCAATGTATTTATATCGACTTTTAGACATTAGCAATATATTAACATATTAATCTATTATTGGTAACATTTCTGGTTTAAAATATTTTTCACATATTTTATTTTCTTATGTGATGAAATATAAATTCCTTCTGTGACTTGTACCTTGAAAAGCACGGTAAGTGCAGATGCTACAACGCCTATGTGTGTCAATACTTTGCGTAAATTATTTCTGAAGTTATAACCCACATTCAGATATATTACTGCGTATAACATCGATAACAGAAACGTAAAAACTGACCAGTAATAATATGTGGACTTGCCAAATTTTGTAGGCATGTACCAACAGCCACATATAGTGAGCGTAATTTGAACGAAACGCTGAAACTTGTGATACTCTTGCAACTGTGTATCAGTCATTTTGCGATACTCGCATCGAATAACCCCCCCCCCAAAAAAAAATATCGACAGAAAAGTTTTTGATCTGGAAAAATTTAATTTTTAAAATGCCAGAGAAATTTATGTTTTTGTAGCTGGTTAATAATTTTCGAAGAGGAGGAATTGTAGCTTTCTTAATTACCCGCATATCACTAACATTCATCTTTTCCAATATTGTAATATTTGAATTGAAACACTGAAGTTTCATGTAGTTTTAGCGACGACCAAATAATAACTATTTACGAGTAAAATATTCCAATACAATAAGACGTAGAGTGCCAATGATCAAATAAAAAATGTTAACATATAAAATTGTATTTACAAAAAAGTAGAATAGATGAATTTTTCAGTCCCAATTATTATATTGTTATAATTTATTGTATTGTTATAATTCCTTCATTTTTATGACAGATTAAAATAAAATTTTAATAATTTTTTAAAAAAATGCCAAATATTTAATTCACATATTTGTTAATGGAAAATAATGAAAAGATATCGAATCAATGTCGAATAATACGGATTCGACCAATCATTTCTCATTTGTGCTATTTTCTGCCATACTGCATATGACGACTGAGAAAAAAAATATATTTTATAACGATAATTCTATCGCACATAACTTTTACATTTTATCTTCATACTTCTTAATGCTTCTTAAGATGATTTTTAGAAAAAAAAACTTGTTTAAAAACACTTGCACTTTGAAACACTTACCTACGTTTCTTATACGTTTGGTACGATGAACTGTAAGGTTCTTTATAATATACGTTAAATATACTGGTCAAGATTATAATGTCTTTTCAGCGGAAGCAACGTAATACTGCTAGCGCGAAGCGAACGATCTGAATAAGGCACGGCCGTTTGTGCACACGTACTTAAACCGCGCGTGTAACGCAGTCACGCCGGTTGCAAAGCATTGGAGAATGGATCGGACTGAATGAATGATTAATAATCAACGACGCACTTTTCCAACGATTATATACTTCTCAGAGCTCTGAAATACGAAGTGAAAAGACCGACAACTAATTCGATTTAACGACGACTGACTTGACTACCACTTCAATTGCGAGTGACGACCGTCACTCCGTTCGTTACGGAGCTTGCTCCATAGATCCGCGCTCGCTCATGCGCGTTCAAAGCATCCTCGCGATTATCGATTATCGCCTATTGGCAATTGACACGTGATCGCCTATCTAGGGGTGGCGACATCTCACAGAACTTACATTCACTCACGTCGAGGTGAAATAAAATATTTTACACTCTACTTCAAAAATAGTGCTATTTAAAGGCTGCAATCTGTCTTCCCAGTAAATACAAATGTAGCAATTACATAGCATAGATGTAAAAGTTACATTACATTATAACATTTATACCTATGTTATGTAACTGCTACATTTGTGTTTACTGGGTTGCTGCCATTGCTTTGAAGTACGTTTTTTATTGGCGATACGTATCACTTGTATCTGTCGAGATTTTTAATAATTAACGGCTAATTAGCCGTTAATTAGTAAAATAGTAAAATTTCTTTTGGTACAGTCGAAATTGACTATTATTTCAGTTTTTTTTTTCTGGTGGCCGTAGAGTCATATAAGAAAAATGGCACTTCAAAGAGAACGATTAAAGTGGGTGTCTCGATAAGGCCCGATTTTGGCCCACATTAAATTTTTTTATAAATTATTGTGAATGATTTCTTACGACTTGTTGAACATATTTGAGGAGTTTTTGATGAAACGAATATGTAATTAAGGTTAAATAACTTAAAAATCGCATAATAGTCTTATTGTGAATATTTTGAATTTATGTTTCCAGAGGTACTAATTTTGGAATTTTTACTTCTCTTTTAACAGGTTTTTGAACAGGTTATTCGTTTCACCTAAAAACTCCTTAAATATGTTCAACAAGTCGTAAGAAATCATTCACAATAATTTATAAAGAAATTTAGAGTGGCCCAAAATCGAGCCTTATCGAGACTCCTCCTTTACAGACTGCAGTATGCGAGTCTCATCAGATATGGTATCAGAATCAACGCGGTCTTCTCTCACTTAATTGAGACAAATTTTAACTATTCTTTTTACGAGCTTAAGCAGACCCTACATTGTCGGTAGAAAAATTGTTAGTATACTTTTAATAACTTTGAGCACGTAAACGGAAAAGTATTGGTACTTAGAGCTTTGATTAACCTGAAGATATAAACAGACGTACATATAAAGAGAGCCCCGTTCAGATATCACCTACGCTCGACACTTTCGGCAGTATATCTCCGATTATTGATACATTTTTCTCTTACGTTTTTAGGTCAGTGTGTACGACTTGAGAATCTTATTAAATATAAGTGTCACTACAGAATTAAACATTTCTCATTTTTCTAAAAAATTATCTAAACTATTGCTTACTATCTTGCAAAGTAACGGTCATTAGAGAAAATAAAAAGTAAAATGCAATAATCAGTGATTTATATAATATGTATTTCAATAAAAGATATTAATAATGCAAGTTTTAACATTCTTCATTAAATAATTATTATCGATTACTAACAATTTATACATAGCACTTATCGTTATTCACCATTATCCATAGATTGCAACAGGAAGAAGTACGACATTGTAGTATTCACCAACTATCAATGAAAACAAAACGATTAATATTAAATGAATACAATTTTAAGTTATTGGCAGACGTAATGACATTTTCAAATTTTGTACGAAATAAAATTAACGTAAAGACTTCACGAGTAAAGTAAACTTCTAATTGATAAATACAAAACGTTAGAGAAATCTATTTTTCATCATTTTTCATCTTTCTTTGAGCTGTATAAATTCTGCACTATGAGCTCCGTTTAATGTAATTAAAAAAAAGAAGATTCTAAATAATTTTTATTTTGTAGTTAAAAGAAAAGAATTAACATTTTTTATGTAATCATTCTCTTAAGTTTTCAAGCTTATATCATCACAGAAATAAAACATTGTTTTAAATTAATGGCGAGATAATACTCAAAAACGACTACGTTGGAAATTATAACCCTGCACATAAATATATCAAGCTAATTACAATTTAAATACTTACGTTGGTGAACATAGCTATACCAACGGTAGAAAAAATTGCGTTTACAGTCATCGGCTTTTGCATCATCATTAGAATAACGCTTGTTCTCATGTGACAATCGAGACTAGAATTAGGCCACTCACCAAAGTATATTCCTTGACGAAAGTCTTCGCCCTAAACATATAGTGTGTGTGTGTGTACAATATATGTATATGTATATATATGCGAAGTGTTAAATTTTTAGTCTTTATAATTGCAAATCATAATTGCATGTTATTTAGCAAATTATAATTATAATTATATTAACATGTAATAATTATATATATATATATGTTATAATTATATACTGTCATATGAGAATTATTGAGAATATATTATTGAGTAAATTATTAAAACTTACCGCATCTGTGAGGAGAGTGCCAAACCATGCGTACATAAAAGTTTGGAAGAGTTTTATTGCAGAATATACCAAAAACCGCAATAACATTTTGAAATGAAACCCCGTGAGCTATTGTAAAGATTCAACAATTATGTTATAAAATACTTGCTATACCATTGCACGCGAAATGAAAAAAATTTTCAAGCGCATCGCAATATTTGTGTTTATACTTAAAAAAAACACTTTAGTGACGAATATTATTAAATAATATTTTATATTAATTTATATTAATTTTTACGAGAAAGGACCCCGCACTAAACATATGGGAAAAAGATCCCGGTCAAATTGGCTTTGTGCCTGTGGACACTTTTAATCAGAAAGATGTAAACTTTATTTTACTAAAGTTACAGCCAATTTGATCGGGATCTTTTTTCCATATGTTTAGTGCGGGGTCCTTTATAAAATTTCTTTATACAATGTTTGAATGTTCTTTACAAGTATCGAAACACGTTAAAATTTATTTTGGGATGTCGTTAGTGTGTCACAACGGAAATAATTACATATACATAACATGTAATATTGATCTCTCAACCGATTGCAAACGTGCTTAACACAATGAATTAAGTATTACAACATCCAACATAAAATTTTGCATTAACGTGTCCACGTACCGATATCACATAAATAAATGCACATAGAGCCACAGCGTTGGTGACAACGTGCCAAAAGATAATTCTGCCATAGATGTGTTCCAGCGTGTCGCGACATTGCAATAACTTCTGATGCTTCACCACGCATGTTCTCAGAATGTCTGACAACTTTTCAGTGGGCAAAGGATTCGTAAGCCTGAAAGTCATGGCCTGCATCGTTGAGACGAAATGATAGACATAAAAGCCAAAGGCACCGTCAATGCCGACCGAAATGGCGACGGAAACGCACGTGTTTAATATCTCTAAGAGAAAATGGAAATGATACAAAAAGTTGTCAGGAATGGTCCAAAATTGCCCGTGTCCTTTAGTAAATGGCAGGACGTAGCTCGTAGTCGGAGCACGTAAATGGCAAAGATCGCGGATTATCATTAAAATTGGAGGTAGCAAAAACGCCAAGACTAATCCTGTCATAAGCATGAGATATGTGTATGCCAGAGTGGATATTTTGCGCAAGGACGAAAACATTATTCTCCGAATTTTCTCGTTTCGCTCAAGTTCCTCCTCGAAAAGATTCTTTAGCATTTGATGATAATTTTTCAGAGAGCTGCGATTGATCAGGAAAATTCCCATCTTAAAGAAAATCAGAAATGGATATTGATTATCCATGCAAGGTAAACAAAAAAGTACACAGAGACTAACATGACACATTTAATATCGTGGATTTATTATTTATATTTTCTAGAGAAACTTTAATATAAACTATAATTCGTTTCTATTGCGAATCTTCAGTTTAATTATAAATTTGGTTTATTATTTATTAAATGTCACTGTATATAATATTACAGAAGTGATGGGTTTAAATTTCGAATTAGTTAAAAAAAGGCATCTTTATAATGTATTTACATCGACTTTTAGAGATTAGTAATATATTAACATATTAATTTATTGTTGGAAATGTTTCTTGTTGTTTAAAATATTTTTCACATATTTTATTTTCCAACGTGATGAAATGTAAATTCCTTCTCTGATTTTTACCTTGAATACCACACCAAGTGCGGTTGCTGTAAAGCCTATGTGTGTCAATACTTTGCGTAAATTATTTCTGAAGGCAAAGCCCGTATTCAAATTTATTGCTCCGTATAACACCGTCAACAGAAACGTAAAAACTGACCAGTAATAATATGTGGACTTGCCAAATTTTGTGGGCATGTACCAACAACCACATATAGTGAGCGTAATTCGAACGAAACGCTGGAACCTATGATACTCTTGCAACTGTGTATCAATCATTTTGCGATACTCTCATCAAATAACACAAAAAAACCGTCGACAGGAAAATTCTTGATCTGAAAAAATTTAATTTCTTAAAATGCTAGAGAAATTTAAATTTTTGCAGTTGATTAATAATTCTAGAAAAGAGAGTGTTATAGCTTTCTTAATTAGATGCATATCTTTAACATTCATCCTTCCTATTATTGTAATATTTCAATTAAAACACTGAAGTTTTATGTAGATTTAACGACGATCAAATAATAACTATTTACAAGTAAAATGTTCTAATACAATAAGACGTAGAGTGTCAATGATCAAATAAATAATGTTAACATATAAAACTGTATTTACAAAAATGTAGAATAGATGAATTATTCAGTCTCAATTGTTATATTGTTATAATTTGTTGTATTGTTATAATTCCATCACTTTTATGATTAAAATAATATTTTAATAATTTTAAAAAAATTCTCAAATATTTAATTTATATATTTGTTAATGGAAAATAATGAAAAGATATCGAACCAATGTCGAATAAACACCAATTCGACCAATTATTTCTCACTTGTGTCATTTTCTGCCATACTGCATATGACTACGTTTACACGGCTTCTAACTTCGACTTAGCAACGCTAATGTTATAACTCCTACTTAAAGTGAATAGAGTATACACGTATCTTATCCCCACCGTTGAAATAGCTTAACAACTTTCAAGTGAAGTGCGATTAATACCAATATAAAAATACGAAAAATTTAATGCTTATTTGTGAATTGTAACTGTGTAAAAAGAATAACATTAAAAAATTAAATATCAAATAAAGTGAATAAAGTTTAGATTATATTATAAATTTGGTAATTATAAAATATTTGTATAGTAATAAATAAAATAAAATAAATATTTTAGGTTATCAATTTTGAAGACAATGGAGCAGAAAATGAAAAAAGTACACTTATTTGTTGCTATATATTTAAAAATTGTAGAAAATGTAACTATGCAATGTACATTACATGTCTTAAATATTTTGATTAAAACAATAGAGTTAAAATGTTCAATTTTTATCTATTGGTATTACTGTCAACGTTAGTAGTGCACCCGTTTTCACGTACTTTTATGTCGATGTAGTAACTTCGTCGTAAAGAAGCGTTTACACGACATCTAACATCAATAGTTATAACATCGATGTTATAACTTCGGCGTAAATCAGGCCGTGTAAACGTAGTCTATGACGACAGGGAAAAAAATATGCTTTATAACGATGATTCTATCGCACACACACACACACAACTTTTACATTTTATTTTAATATTTCTTAATAATTCTTAAGATGATTTTTAGAAAAAGAAACTTGTTTAAAAGCTTTGCACTTTGAAACACTTACCAACGTTTCCGATACGTTTGGTACGATCAACTTACACTCAGTCACGTAGAGGTAAAGTAAGAGATTTTACCTTTTACTTCAAAAATATACAGTGCTATTGAGAATATTGCAAACTGTATTGCCGTTGCTTTGAAATACTTTTTTTATTGGCGATACGTATCATTTGTGTCTGTCGAGATTTTTAATTATTAACGGCTAATTAAAAATGTCTTTCGGTACCGTCGAAACTGACTATTATTTCCGTTTTTTTGGTGGCTGTAGAGTCATATAAGAAAAATGGCACTTCAAAGAGAACGATTAAATTTACAGGCTGCAGGTTGCAAGTCCCATCAGATATGGCATTAGAATCAGCGCTGTCTTCTCTAACTTAATTGAGACAGATTTTTAACTATTCTCTTTATGAAATAAAGAAGCCCCTACGTTGTCGGTGGAAAAATTGTCAGTATACTTTTAATAACTTCGAGCACGTAAGCGGAAAAGTATTGGTACTTAGAGCTTTGATTAACCTGAGGACATAAGCAGACGTACATACAAAGAGAGCCCCCGCTCAGTCAGCTACGCTCGATACTTTTTTCGACAGTATCTTCGACACTTTGACACAATTTTTCTCTTTCGTTTTTCGGTCAGTGTGCGCGTCTTAATAATCTTATTAAATATACGTGTTACTACAGAATTAAACGTTCCTCATTTTTCTAAAAGATTATATCTACTATACTGTTGTTTACTATCTCGAAAAGTGACTGTCGTTTGAGGAAATAAAAAGTGAAATGTAGTAATCAGTGATTTATAATAAACATTTTAATATTGATTAAACATTAATAGTGTAATGAGGAATTAATAATGCAAGGTTTAACATTCTTCATTAAAATAACTATTATCTGTTACTAACAATTTATACGTAATGCTGATCGTTATACGTCATTAACACCGATAGATTGTAACAGGAAGAAGTACGATATTGTAGTATTCACCAACTATCAAGAAAAGCAAAACAATTAAAATTAGATCAGTACAATTTTTTATGTTATTAGCAGATGTAATGATATTTTCGAACTTTATATAAAATAGATTACATCTCGACATGAAAATTTTACAATTGAACTTCTAATTGATATATACAAAACAATAGAGTAAAATCTATTAAATTTCCAAACCCTTTTTTGTGTTGTATAAATTTTATAATACAAGTTCTATTTAATGTAATTTAAAAAATAGCAGGTTTTAAATAATTTAAGTTTGTTTCTCAAAAGAATGGTATTCACATTCTCTGAAATTTTAAAACTCGTATTTTTACAGAAATAAAATGAAAATGTTACCTTAAATTTTAAAGCAATGGCATGATAGAAGCTATTATGTTGGAAATTAAAACACTGATTTATAAAGAGTTAATTACGATTTAAATACTTACATTAGTGAACATGGCTATATCAACGTTAGAGAAAACTGCTTTTATAGTCATCGGCTTTTGCATCATCATTAGAATAATACTTGTTCTCATGTGATGATCGAGACTAGAATTAGGCCACTCACCACAGTATATTCCTTTTCGAAATTCTTCGTCCTAAACATATAGTAAATAGAATGTTTGCGTATATGTATAAATATATGTATATACATATATGTGTGTGTGTGAAATGTTTAATTCTTAGTCATTACAATTGTGAATTGTAATTATAATAGTAATATTTAATGGTTATTATAATATATATTACCGAATAAATTATTAAAACTTACCGCAATCGTGAGGAGAGTGCCATACCATGCGTACATAAAAGTTTGGAAGAGTTTTACTAAAGAGTATACCGCAAATCTAATTAAATTTTGGAGACTAAACTCCGAGAGCTATTGCAAAGATTCAACATATATATTATAAAATATTATATTATGAATACTTGCGCAGTGCTATGTATCATTGCACGCGGAATGGAAAAAAAATCTTTCATGTATGTGTATATATATATATATATGTATAGTTCAATTTTTGTTCATTCTTTTAGAAAAATACTTTAGTGTGAATATTATTTAACAATATTTTATCTTTATGTAATTATGTTAATCTGGCAAATTTATAAAATTTCTTAATACAATATTTGAATATTCTTTACAATTAGTATCAGAACATGTTCAAATTAATTTTGGCATGATATTGGCGTGACACAATGATAATAATTACATAAACATAATATATATTACCTCCTGACCGATTCCTTCTGTGCTTAACACAATGGATTAAGTATTTGTGACATTCAATATCAAATTTTGCATTAATATGTCCACATACCGACTGCTCGTAAATGAGTCCACATAGAAACACACCGTTGCTGACAATGTGCCATAAGACAATTTTTGCATAAACATGTTCCAGCGTGTTGCGACATTGCAATAACTTCTGATGCTTCACCACGCACGTCCTTAGAATGTCTGACAACTTTTCAGTGGGCAAAGGATTCGTGAGCCTGAAAGTCATGACCTGCATCGTTGAAGTGAAATGAAAGATATAATAGCCAAAGCCACAGTCAACGCTGGCCGTAATGGCGATGATAATGATCGCTATGACTGCTTCAAAGAGAAAATGAAAATGATACAAAAAGTTGTTTGGAACTTTCCAAAAATACCCGATTCTGCTACTGTATGGTAGGGGGTATTTCGTAGTTGGAGAACGTAAATGGCAGAGGTCGCGGATTATTAATAAACATTGAGGCAGATAGTACACCAAAAATACTCCTATCATTAATGCAGTAAATGTATATGCCAGAATGTATATTTTGCGCAAAGACGAAAACATTATCGTCCGAATTTTCTCGTTTTGCACAAGCTCCTCCTCGAAGAGATTCTTTAGCGTCTGATGATGATTTATCAGAGAGCCGCGATTTATGATAAACGCTCCCACCTTTAAAAAAATCAGAAGTTGATATGTCTTATCCACGCATGATAAAAGTACGCAGAGACTGACTTGACATATTTGATATAACAATTTTAAATCTGTTATATTTGAAATTTTCTTGTTCGTAAAAAATTCGTTACAAAGTACTGATATTTATTAAAAAATTATTTGATGCATTAGCGTATTAAATGTTTTTAATTAATAAATATACTCATTTTATTTTCTAGCGAAATTTTAACTAATTTGTTTTTGTTGCGAATCTTTAGTTTAATTAAAATCTGATTATTTATCGTATGTCATTGTAGTAGTGATGGATTTAAAATTAGAATTAGCTAAAAAAATTTTTGCGATATATTTTCATCGATTTTTATATCAGAAATATATTAACATATAAATGTATTATAATGTCTCTTGTTGTATGAAATATTTTTTATTATATTTTACTTTTCTACTGATGAAATGTAAGTTTCTTCTTTGATTCGTACCTTGAGAATCACTGCAAGTGCAGCTGATGTTATACCTATTTGAAACATTATATTTTGTAGTTGATGTCTGAGGCTATAACTCAAATTCAATTTTATTGCCGTGCCGAATACCATTAGCAGAAGCGTACAAATTGGCCAGTAATATGTGGACTTGCCAGTTTTTGTGGGCATGTACCAACAGCCACTTATAATGAATGTAATTCGAATGAAACGTTGGAATCTATGATACGCTTGCAACTGTGTATCAGTCATATTGCGATACTTGTATCGAATAACTCAAAGAAATGTCGACAGGAAAATTTTTGATCTGGAAAAATTTAATTTCTTAAAATGCCAGAAAAATTGAGATTTTTGTAGTTGGTTCAAAGTTCGCAAAGAGAAAGAATTGTGGCTTTCTTAAACTTGGACGTATATAACATTTATCTTTCCCAATATTGTAATATTTGAATTGGAACACTTACATTTCTTGCAGTTAAAACGTTGACAAAGTAATAATAATTATTTATGAATAAAATTTTCTAATATAATAAAACGTAAAATGTCAATGACCGAATAATGTTTACATAAAATTATATTGTAGTTACAAAATAGTAGAGAGGATGAATTATTTAGTCTCAAACATTAACAGTCACATTATTCTAATTTTATCACTCATATGAGAATTTCAAATGTTTTAACAATTTTTAAAAAATTGCTAAATTTTTAATTATTTTAAATTAAATAAATTTTCAGTGAGAATTAATGGTTGAAAAACATTGAATCAATATCGAACAGACATCTTTTCGATTAATTTTTCTTATTGCTTCATTTTTTGTCATCTTGTATGTAAAGACTGACAAAAAAGCATATCTTGTATTTATAATTTTATAGCACAATTTTTACGGATTATCTTAATACTTCTTAATACTTTTTAAAATGATTTTTAGGAAAAAAAAATTTTTTTTAACTTTGTACTTTTAAATACTTATCAACGTTCTTGATATGTTCGGTCTGATGAATTTACATTAAATCGCGTCGAGGTAGAATAAGAGATTTTACCTTTTTCAAAAATGGACACTGTACTGTTGCAAGTTTGTAATCTTTCTGCATTTCTGTTGCTTCAAAGTACGTTTTTTATTGACGATACGTATCTGTCGAGACTTTGAATAATTAACGGCTAATTTAAAATGTCATTTGAGACAGTCGAAATAGGCTATAATTTCAGTTTTTTTTTTGGTGGCTGTAGATAAATTACAGTCATATAAGAAAAATTGCACTTCAAAGAGAACGATTAAATTTACAGGCTGCAGGTTGCGAATCCCATCAGATATGTCATGAGACTCAACACTGTCTTTTTTTTTAATTGAGACAGATTTTTAACTATTCTCTTTACGAGATAAAGAAGCCCCTATAATTTCGGTCAAAAAATTGTCAGTGTACCTTTAATAGCTTCGAGCACGTGAGAATAAAAGTACTGATTCTTAGACCTTCGAATAACCTGAGGATATAAGCAGTTCTATACCCGAAAGAGTTGTTCGTTCAGTCACCTTAACTCGATACTTCTTTTGGCAGTCTATCTCCAATGTGTAATATTCACACATTTGTGTCTTACATTTTTACTAGATTAGTGTGTGCGACTTATTAAACACAAGTGTCAATAAAGGATTAAACGTTCTTTTTTCTAAAAAGTTATCTACTAAACTACTGCTTACTATTTCGCAGAGTGATCGTCATTTGAGGAAATAAAAAGTGAAGTACAATCATATAGTGCAATAATATCAGTGATTTATAATGTAGGGGAAAGTCACCAATACTGGCACACCAGTTTGTTTCTAAACAGTATTTCTTAAACAAAAGCTAAAAATAAAAGTTTGACAGCAGAAATACAAACTAGAAAGTGTCTTTTATAGTAGTCATTATAATACTATTTCGTATTTTGTATATAATTAATATTTTCGCAACACATGTCAAAAAGTATGTCTGAGAAATTGGGTTCCAAAACTGGAACACGTATTTAAGGTTACAATAAACGAGGTAAAAGTTGTCAATTTTGGTGATATTATCATATCTATATTACTATACCTTTTATTCTCAGTGAGAAATGTACCGTTGTACAGTGATTTTTTGTTTTAAATCATATTACGAGAGAAAAAAATATAAAAGAGAAAAAAATAAATAAATTGTTTAAGTAGTAAAATATATTTGTATATATTAAACAACTAATTTTATAAAATTAAAAAAGGTTAGAACAGAATATTTTGAGAATAAAAGCAATTTTCATCCTATGATCTGTTCTCACGAAGAAATGTAGACCGCTTAATGCTACACAAGCAATTTTATGTTTAACTCTCGGTGGTCACACTTTAGTCCAGTGGACCCATACATCAACTTGAAGGTAAATATCTTTTACTTACACCGACATTTTTCAAGAATTTTTGTTATATGAAAATAGCTAAATTTCAATTCCACAAATATGAATTCATATAATCTACAAATCTTTAAGTTTTTTTATGATTTTTGTTGCTTGGATATACTTAATTGTTACTTCCGGAACACTAACCATCCAAATCTTGAATTGGGTCCGCTGGACACAATGTAACAACCGTGCGGCAAAAGTGTGACAACCGAGGATTAAAACTGCATTATGAGGCAAATATGACAGATAAGTACATGTATAAATAAAACAATTTTAGGAAGCTACAAATATATAAAATGATGTAATATTATCAATAATACATTCCCTATTGTTTAAACTATCCATTTGTAAGAGAAAATCGTGCAAATGTCATTTTCGCTCATGAAGAATTCCCTATCAGATTTTATATTAAAAAAAAAACACGAATGTATGAACTAAATGTTTCTATTTCTTTAATTATCTAAGGAGACCATGATTTTACCGGTATTTATAAAGCGTAATGTTTAATTTCTGAGAAATAGGGGGTGTGCCGCTTTATGGGGTCAGTGCCAGTATTGGCGACTTTCTTCTATATTTCAATATAGCTCTAACATTAATAATGTGACAATGACAAAAGATTATTATAATATTAATAATGCAAGTGTATTATAATATTAATAATGCATTAATAGTGTGATAATGATAAAAGATGATTATAATATTAATAATGCAAGATTTAACTTTCTTCATTAAAAAAATCCCTTAATAACAATTTCTACGTAGCATCTCAATGTTACTCGTCATTATCATTGATAGATTTCAACAGGCAGAAGTACGTCATTGTAGTATTCACCAACTACCAAAGAAAGCAAAACGATTAAAATTGGACCAGTAGAATTTTTAATGTTATTAGCAGACATTATATATAATGACATTTTCAAACTTTACACAAAATGAAATTTAGGTTAACGTAAAACCTTCACGAATAAACTTCTAATTGATATATACAAAACGTTAGTGAAGTCTATTTATTTTCCACCTTTTTTTACTTTTCTTTGCGTTGTATAAATTTTACAATACAGATTCCACTTAATGTAATTAAAAAAATATCAGATCCTAAATAATTTTAATTTTGTGGCATAAAAAAGGAATTTATATTATTTACGCAATTATTCTTTGAAGTTTTAAAACTTAAATTTTTACAGAAATAAAATATTATTTTAAAACAATGGCGAGATAATACTGAAAAACAGCTATGTTTGAAGTCATAATATTCCACACAGATTTATTGAATTAACAATTTAAGTACTTACGTTGGAGAACATAACTACACCAACGGTAGAAAAAATTGCGTTTACAGTCATCGGCTTCTGCATCATCATTAAAATAATATTCGTACTCATGTGACGGTCGAGACTAGAATTAGACCATTCACCAAAGTATATTCCTTTACGAAAGTCTTCCCCCTAAACATATAGTGTATGTATATGTGTGTGTATGTGTTTATATGAATATACACATGTGTATACATATATGTGCGAAATGTTTAATTTTTATTCTATATAATTAGAAATCTCAATTGCAAATTATTTATCAAATTATAATAATATATAATAATTATAATACATATATATATTATTGAGTAAATTGTTAAAACTTACCGCATTTGTGAGGAGAGTGCCATAAAATGCGTACATAAAAGTTTGGAACAGTTTTACTAAAGCGAATGTCAAATACACGCTTAAATTACTGAGATGAAACTCCGCGGTCTGTTGCATAGGTTCAACAATCGTATCATGAAACATTATATTATTAATACTTACGCAGTGCTATACTCATTGCACGCGGAATGAAAAAATTTTGCAAACGCAGCGCCATTTTTGTTTCCAAACTTTTAGAAAAATACTTCAGAGCGTATTATTAAATATTATTTTATCTTACAATTAGTTTAATTATATTAACCATCGCGAGAAACATTTATAATATTTTTTTTATGCGACGTTTGAATTGTCTTCATATGTAATATCGAAACACATTCAAATTTATATTAATTACATTAACATGATACAATGCTAATAATTATGTTAACATAATGTATATATTATCTTCCGACCGATTGCGATCGTGGTTAACATGGATATAAGTATTACGATATCTAACATCAAAATTTTGCATTAACATGTCCACGTACCGACATCTCATAAGTCAATACGCATAGAGACACAGCGTTGCTGACAACGTGCCAAAAGACAGTTCTTCCATAGACGTGTTCCAGCGTGTTGCGGCATTTCAGTAATTTCTGATGGTTTTTCGCACACGCCTTTAAAATGTCTGAGTACTGTTCGGTGGGCAAAGGATTCATGAGTCTGAAAGTCATAGACTGCATCGTTGAGACGAAATGATAGATGTAAAAGCCAAAAGTACTCTCAACGCCAATCGCAATGTTGCCTGCCACGAAAAATATGATGAGTTCTAAGAGAAAATGAAGATGATACAAGTAGTTGTGGGGAACGACCCAGAAATATCCGAATCCCTTAGTCATTGGTAGAACGTAGCTCGTAGATGGAAAACGTAAACGGCAAAGATCGCGAATTATTATAAAACATGGAGGCAGAGAGTACGACAAGAATAATGCCATGATAATTGCAGCATATATGTATGCCAAAATGCGTATTTTGTACAGAGACGAAAGCATTATCGTCCGAATTTTCACGTTTCGCATAAGCTCCTCTTCGAAAAGATCATTTAGCATTCGGTGATACGTTATCAGAGTACCGCGATTGGTCACAAATGTTACAACCTTAAAGAAAATCAGAACTGAATATCTCTTCTCCACGCAAGATTATAGAAAAGTATCCGACCGGTAATCATAGTCAGTTCTCATTTTCAGACCGTCTTAAATAATGTCTTAAGATGCTAATACGGCTCTGTGATTGGTTTAGAACCACATAAAACTGTACTTAAGATGATCTTAAATATAAGAACTGACTATGAATACTGGCCACAGACACTGATATGACTCATTTGATATTACGATTTAAATCTGTCATATATGAACATCAAATGAAAATTTTTCTTATTCGTAAAAGATGCATTGCAAAATATTGACTTTTATTAAAACATTAACTGATGCTTTTGCGCACTGAATGTTCTTAATTGATGAATATACTTATTTTATTTTCTTGGAAAATTTTAAGAAATGCGTTTTTATTGCGAATCTTTAATTATAAATCTGGTGGATTATTTATTTCATATCACTATATATACACTGAAAATAAATTCTGATTAAAATCAGACGAATCAGAAAATCTTGTAAGATTGATCAAATATTCTGGTTATTTTAATAAATATTCTGATTATTATAATAGAAATTCTAGTTATTATAATAGAACTTAATACT
>VBVQ01003148.1:0-20386 GCA_011636635.1 Tetramorium simillimum | reverse complement strand
GCCGCCGCGGTCGGCGGCGGTCCTCAGCAGCTACCGGCATCCGCGAATCCCTTCGTCACCGCCACGTACGCGCAGCACGCGACGGTAAGTCGCTCGCATTCGCCATCGGTTACTTACTTCCTGACCTCCGATCGCGCCGCGCGCGCGAGAGAGCCTTGCGGCGACTTTGGCCCGCATGACACGGTAAACACGAGACCGTCACGCGGCGAGCTGGAACGAGAAGATAGGTCACGTTGATAAGCGTTTAATGGCTCTACGCGCGAGTATTTACAAACTGTTGCAAACGACGAGCGAGGAGATACAAGTCGTTTGCAAATATGTAACGTCTTTGATACTCTGTTCTTTTAACATAAGAAATCAAGTACTTTTATTTTCAGTACATAGGTACCTCTCGCTCGTTCTTAGTTCCTACACTATATTATTCGCGAGGAGTGTATTTTATACCTCGATGTTGTATCTTAATTTTCATTAATATGATATAATTAAGTAAAGGTTGAAAATATTCTCTGTATCCTTTGGATAGAGATAAACGCAAAAGTTCTTTAATTGTGGAACAATTTGTACAGCAGTTGATCGATAAAATCTTTTACTCTGTAAATTTAATAGATTTCTAAGGCTGAGGCGTATCTTACAATCCATACGAGTAACATAGAGCTAAAGAGAATCGTTGAAAGTTTCCGCTACATTTCAAAATGAGGCCTAATAATTAAATGCAAAAAATTAGGTTTTTTTGATAATTGAAAATATGGGACCAACTTCATATTTTTGTTACATGTAACTATCGATTATGTCGTTATAATAGTTAAACCGGGATGCTAACTTCATGTAAGGATACGTAAAACTTGGCCTGTTGTAACACGAGTTGGAGACAGTACTACATGCTGTGTCGATCGATAGTCGATCCGGTAGAAGCGGCACCCTCTGTATAAAATCAATCGTCCTTGGCTCTTTTCGAACATCTTTAGTTATCGCACGGTATTGATGGTGCTTGCAGTACGGTGGACAACGGGTGCCTACAGCTTCATCCCCGGCGAACACTAACAGCAGCTCCAGTAGTGCCACCGGCAGTCAAAGCGGAACAATGAGCACGAATCTCAGCAACAACGCTATGCAGGGTCAACAAGCGGAGCAGCTGTCTAAAACGAATCTATACATCCGTGGCCTCAACCAGAATACGACTGACAAAGACCTCGTTAATATGTGTTCTCAGTAAGTAACGTTGTACACGTGATCGTGAGTGATTTTATCGCGATGAATTAGACAAATGTTATGAATCCTTCTTCGCTCATGTGGTATTCCGAGTCAAAATTCTCATTGTAACATGTATATGCCATTTGACAATTTCGGGAAACGAGCCTGGGTCTTTTACACATCAAGTTAAGTGCTTTGACGCTGAGCTATTTGACACACCAAGTGTAAATTTGTTAATGTGACTTGTGATGTTGTTTATCGTAATTTATATGATTATTTATATGATATATGATATAAATTTAAATAATAAAACTGTTATATAATAAGCATAGCTCTTAATAATCGTCTTATATGGTAATATATGTTAATAGTTTATGATAATTATATTCATGATTTATTGTTGAAATTAATATAAGTGTAGTGATTGTATAAATTATTGCAAATACGTCAGATCAAAAGACTCAATATTTTTGCAGGTACGGAACTATAACTTCCACCAAGGCGATTTTAGACAAAAATACAAACAAATGTAAAGGTAATTAATTGCACGCACTCTCACATTTCTCAGTATTTTCTAATTTCCTAGACTTAATTCGACGAAATTCGCTGTTTTATAACGAATACTTGTTTATCTTGTAACTTTCAATTAGCATCACGCGAATTCTTATAACGCTATTTGAATCGTGTGAAATACTTGCGATGAACAAAATGGATATAAATATCTATTTGCATTTTTTACGCATGATAAAAATGTCAGCGAGGATTTATATCGTTGTGATTATCTTGCAGGTTACGGATTTGTAGACTTCGAGTCACCGATGGCGGCAGAGGGTGCTGTGAAAGCACTGGTCGCCAAGGGCATCCAAGCGCAGATGGCGAAAGTGGGTATCTGGTTGCTCCGTAGACTGGACAGTGTACGTGGTTGTGCATGCAAGTACAGAGTAATACCAAAGTAACAGTAAACCTCTCTCTCTCTCTTTCTCTTTCACTCTTCTCTTTCTTTCTCTCTTTCCGTTGTCTGTATCATTTTTTATCCCGTTCTGTCGTTCTGTTACATTCTCCATCTGTTTCTTCGTTCCCCTTCTCATCGCCCCCGTTTTATTCGCGAAGCCATTTCGTCGGAGATCGAGATAGATCTTCTCACGCTGTTTCCGGGTGCGAAACACGATGCCTTTTCAACATTGATTTCTCTTCCATTGCACGTAGCATTCGAAAGAAGTGTTCTACAGCATATTTCGATCAATAGTACTACATATTATTATTTTTTAAACTTCTGATCACTTTATATCTTAATAAATTATTGTTAAAGAATAATTCTATTGTTAAAGAGTAAAAGTTAAACTTTCTGAACGAAAAGGTATCGCTTTGCACTTGATAAGTTTTATTCAGTTTTTACTTCATATACAGAAAGATTTATCATAAATGAAAAAAATATCTTTTATTATGTAAATGTTATTTTTCTCATCAGTTATTTCATAGATGCGAGCTATGCGCGCGCACGATTTCGTCATTTCAAATAAAATAATAATTTAATCTAAATTTCTCGAGGATCGTATAAACCAGAAATTAAATTTGACAAAAGTTCGGAAAGAAATAATTATAAATCCTTAACAATTAATTCGATGAAGAATTTATATTTTATATAGTGATGAGCTATTTCCGCGTATATTTCTAATAAATGATATATGATATCTCTGCGGATATTTCTCTATGTACCGGGGACTGTATTTTTTCCATCGAGAGCCTGTCTCCGTTTCTCTCTGTCTCTTTCATTTATCTAGAAATTTTCTCTGATACTTTGTCTGTCATTCCATCTTACGTACCCTACCCAGACCTTTATCGGTGCTTGCTGCTATACCTCGGCCACAAATACAGCCGATACTATGCTATGTCGACATTATGTCCACAATCGCCATGTCATGAGAATTGCAGTCTGCGAATTTCAGCGTTAATTTCGAACTCTTCTATGGAATTTTAATAACTCGTTGACATCAATAAAGTTTAGGGTCGTATTCATAGTCATTATTTTATGATTTCATTCTCTAGTTATCTGTCATTAATTTTTTATTTTTTTTAAATTTATAGTCTTTAAATATCTTTCGATTTAGAAAATGATATAAATTACATCATTGAATAATTAATAAACGATAAATTCAGCAGCTCTTTATTTAAATAACACATTTAATGCCTTTTTCAGATGAATTATATACTTTCACATGATTCTTACATGTATAATTAATTATAATGCTAATATATTACAAAAAATGGCATTTATAATCGAGTGACAAACAATTTAGTAAATGCCAAACAATTTTAATTAATTACAATTTAAAGGTTATTGTGAATCGATGATTATACAGTCTAATAAATAAAAACTGAGTGGCTATAATCACAGTTAATAACTATGATTATTCAAGTATTAATTTGTAAAATTTAAGAAACTATAATATATATAGTATACTTGAATCCAATCTGTATAACTACTATGAATACCGCCCTTAAAGTTTAACTTAAAATCTTGCTCGCCAACTTGGTGAATAATTTAACAACAAAAGGAAAAAGAAAAATATTGCATTGAAGTATGGCAGCATAAACGACGTATCAGTAGTAGCTCTAGCATAGTAACATCGATATATTGTGCAACATATATTCATTATGTTTTCCGTGTAATGTTAGCAGTCTAAAAAGAAAGAGTTATTACCTCAAACCATAATATCACATTGAACTTGTCAATGTCGACTCGATAGCAGTGTTCGGCGGTGTGATCGTTTATTTCTTCACAAACGACAATGACGATTTGCATATTGAAAAAACAAATATTTCGTAATTCAGTTAAAGTCGCGATCATCCGTTATTCGATAATCATGCTGATTTGATTTTATTAGCTGATTGAAGATTCGATTGCATTTCGCCCGACTCTGCTCTGCGACAGTCGTCTCAGTCTCACGTTCTCTTGCATTGAATCGCGTTCCTGCTCGAGACAATCATAAGTAAAGAAAAAGCACACACTGCCGAACGAGAGAGTATCGGCCTCCCGCCTGTTTGTACCATTTGTCCTCATATGACTAACTCCAATGGAATAGTTCCTCTAAGCTGACCGTGGTAAAAAGCACGGGGTGTGATGACCAGCAGCTGTGTGACAATGATAATGATGATGATGTCAATCGCATGCGATATGATATAACTAAAAGCGATACAGTATCGTATTCTCGATTAATCCTATACCCGTAGGGTTACGCGGTTATATCCGAATATATAGGCGGTGTCTTTCCTCGGGGGAGGGGTGTTGGTTCAGATTCACACGTACACTTGTCTTACATATATGTACGAATGTATAATGAAAACTTTAATCACAACACACCTACAGGTTGAGAAGTGCGTTCGGGAGCCAGTCGTAAGATTCAGACAGTACGGGACCTCACGTTCGGTAACTAAACATTACTTGTATTACATAGAAAAAAGATCAAATCGAATCAACTATATCATGTAAATCGCATAAATGTGAATGTCATTCGTGCCCATATATAATCATATGAATATAAATGTGATGTTTATTACAGAGGATTACAGAGAGCCATAGATACAAAATAAAAGAAACAATCGGAATCAGATAAAAAACGGACAGAACCATTCGAGAGAAAATGTCAATGATAAATCAAGCTGTTGAATCTTATAGAAACGTTCCCGATAGCATAGGTCGTATTTTCGACAAATCTGTGAACTCTGTCCTATCGGAATATAAAAATATAATTAAGACGTAATGCGGCGGAAGCTCAATTATTCGAATATCCTTTAAGCGAATATTCGATCATTCGAACGGCGTGAGAAACGTTCAACGATTGTCCGAGTCGCTCGTTTTTACGTCCGTTCGAACAATCGCAACATTTTTCCTGTACTATTCAAATGATCGGACGTTGAGTCGAATAGCATTCGGTATAATCGAGTTTCTACTGTATCTAATCATATATACACAGGATGTCGCGAAATGGACGACGTTGCGATAACGAATTCGATGATGAAAGCGGAAAGTCGGCGGGCTTGAAAGCTCCACATGCGTTTACTCGAAAAAAGAGAAGAAAAAGGCTTCGCTTTGTTAATAATTGTCTCATTTCGCGACAACCCGCATACATACGCGCACGTGGATATATCCATGCACGTACACATATGTATGCATATATGTATATATATGTATATATACATATATATTTAAAAATGCCATCAGCTTGGCTTATATATCATGATATTTTCATTATTCGTTTTTTTGTTTTAATGCATTCGCAAGATTGAAGTAAATTGTCGTAAAGTATAAGTATATACTCAAGTAATCGTAGAATACTTTTGATTGGTTCGTTGACAAAAGTGGTGGATCTCGAAATATGCTTGAGGGTGCATAATATCTCATCAGTCTTCAGACACGCATACGTTTCTACCCTTTTCTACGTTTCTCTTCGTTTCTTCTCCTTTCTTTTCCCTCCTTTCTTGTCCTCCTTTGTTCTGTTTCGCCTTATACTCTCCTGTGGAACTCGTAATAAAAATCGGAGCATGAACACATGTATATGTACGTCCATATACTTCACATATATTATGTGTTTTGTGCGACACTATACTCGTCAAGAGTTGCTCTCTTTCTTCACATTCGTTCATTACTCATATACGATATATAACTGTATATACATATATGTATGTATATATATATGTATATGTAAAAATGCCTGTGCTTTACTTTATCATGCTTCTCTCTCTCTCTCTCTTTCTTTCTCTTTCTCTCTCTCTTTCTCTTTTTCTCTCTCTTTCTGTTTCCAATGAAATGTCACATGTTACTTGATCCTATTCTTTATTACCGCTTTGAATGGTTATTTGTAAAAACGACGAAGACGATTCCCGACACATGTAAATAACATTAGAAATATGTCGAGATAGACATATGTAATTCGTAGGTACTTTTTTCGACTATTTTTTTTTTCTTTTAATGCTGCCGATGTGTAGAAATTTGGCCGCGTGTTTTTTTAATTTATTTTTTTGCGGACGCTCTGTGAAACATTTACAATATGTATCGATTACATACGTCACGAAATTTTGAAACGCCACGGTAACTTGAGACGATCATCATTGCGCAAACGAGCATTTCGCATCAAATTTCACTTCACGTGCACAATACACGGGAAAATATGTCCAATTCCGTTTCACGTGGGAATAAACGCGACAAAGTGTATGCACAGGCGACGTGCTAGTCTCATCATTCCATATATAAATTAAATAGAAAAAATCTAATACAATATTTTCTTTCATAGAATTTCGGCCGATGACCGCAGCAGAGAATTTTTATAATCTATGCTTTTTTTATATTCGTATATTTTACAATTCGATACTTTTGTATGTTCCTGTTTGATCTTTTCTTCGTTTTTGTTTACATCTTCGTTCGGACTCTTTTTTTACGTTTGATTTATCTACGCCCACTCGCTCTTATCTCTGTCGTGTCTACTTCTTGGGACTCTTATCCTAGAACCGTAGAGAAACTTTCGACAGAGCCGTATCTTTACGCGGGGAACGTTAATGTGTACAGCGATGTGTATGTGTATGGAAATATAATTTAATACCTGTTCGCGCGTTAGCATGCTCTCTGCGCGCGGAAAAACGCAGAGTCCCGGGAGAGCCGTGTTTTTAGAAGGTAGAAAGTACATTTTTTAGCCGAGAGAAATGAATCGAATGCATCCCTAGAAGCAAGCAAATTTAGAGAGCCACCAAGAATGTGGTAACGTAATTGCCATGAAGCATGATCACCTTCCGACATTGAGACTAAATAATCGTCCAGTCGGTTCCACGTTCCGATGCCGATTTTCGGTACCCGTTTGTTCTTCCCTGTTTTTGCACTCTTTCTTCGAAATTTAGACGGCGATTATTGCTTAATGGTCTCCTCGTAGTGTCAATGTTGGTAGAAACGTTTTACGTTGTGCTATTTACGACGGGGCTAACGATACTTTTCACGCGTGTACGGCATTCGAACTCATTTTTTTCGCACGTGTCCGCGTTATTATCGCAGTTAGAAACGTCTCGTTACCGTTTCGTGAATAAACGCCTTTCGTCCGTGTGTTATTATTATTTCGATCGTCATTCAGTAAACTCGCGAATATCATTTTAACGTTCCAGACTTGAGCGAGCAAAGTCGCACGGTCGCCGCATACTCGTTTGTCGCAAGATTCTTTCTATTCATTCATTCGTAGCTCCACGTCAATCTATGACGACAATAAAAATAATAAACAGTACAGTAATGATATTGAAGATAGTTGGACAAATATTTTGCAGGCGTGTTCAATTGGTTTCGAGTCTGTGCATTATCGTCTCGGCTTGCCTGTGCATCCATTTCTGATCGATCAAACTCACAGAGAGCGGCGATAGAAACGACAGTCGTGGAAGTTAAAATGATAATCCGCTTCAGATTTGTCTGGAAGTCATTATATCCACTGTGTCGCCCTGTTATATGTAATTGCATAGTGTTTTTACTCTCTTCCCAGCAACAGGAGCAGGACCCCACCAATCTGTACATCGCCAATCTGCCGCTGAACTTCAAAGAGAACGACGTCGAGGCATTACTCGCTCAATACGGACAAGTTATCTCTACCCGTATCCTGCGCGACACTTCCGGCCAGAGCAAAGGAGTTGGATTCGCAAGGTTCGCACGAAATCTGTGATAGTATCGTTACTAGCTTCCTGACAGCTGCACTTGCCTCATGCGAGATTCATTTTATCGGGAGAGAATAAAAGGGATTAGCGTATAGCATATATCATATATTGTTACAGCATTAGTTTACATTACGGTGTAATTTAAATTTTTTAATTATAATACAATGCAATTTACATTTACGGATATACAGTTATATTTCGGTAAATTTTTATTTTATGTACACGATTCTTGTAACAAAATTAAAGAGTCATTTCAGCGGTATGAAATACGAATTTATGTAGCTTCCCAATAAGTAATTGTAGAATGAAAAAAAAAAGTTTAAACTCTAGGCACTCTTCTTCGTCAAAATTCTTGTTGAAACGTGAATTTTAAATTGTTACTCCATTTCTTCAAATGAAACAATACATTAGAATTCACAAGTAATTTGGTGTTTTTACGACTGCATTACAGAATGGAATCAAAGGAGAAATGTGAACAAATCATCCAAATGTTTAATGGAAAGGTTCTAACAGGCGCAAAGGATTCATTATTAGTTAAGTTTGCTGATGGCGGAAACAAAAAGAAATCGTTGTTTAAGAATACAATATGGAGAGAAACCGGAGAAGTACGTACTCTTATCATTTTTTATAATTAAAATTATTACTTAATTATGATAGGTTGTTATTGTATATACAAGTGTAACATGTTTCATCAAATTAATAGGCAATTTAATATTATCTACATTTTCATTTGCTTAAATAGTAAATATATACAAAGATTATATAAATTATATTTTTTATCGATTATATACTTATAAATATTTTATTTGATTTATTAGAATCTTTTTTAGTTTAAATAATTTTATTTTGTATACCATTATATCTTAAAAACGCCTAAGTATGTTCATTTATTTGTGCTACTTTAGTACAAGTTATCAAAAATAACTTATTCTTTATTTTTTATTTCTGAAATAAATCTCAAAGATTTTATAAGTGAATCTTTTAAAATCTTTTGAAATTGTGCCAATGCAAATTTTCATTATTTTTATGTTCTTTTTCAGAATATGACTCTAAACTATGACACGAGTGGCGTTGGTCAGAACGGTGTTGCTACGACTCATATGCTTCCTGCGACGGCTTTGACACAGTACAGTCGTCACTACAGTCAGGCATTGCCTGGTTACAGTGTGCCAGGCACCCCCTGGGTGGCTCCTTACCTCGTGCACCCTTCCCCGCCACATATGCAACAGGTTGACGTGAGTTTTTATACACTTTTCGTTCATTTTGTTTTCATTGTTTTGCATATATGGTAGAGAATGCCTCTGTATCAAGTTTTGATTTGAGAAATTATTATAATTTTGCATACATATGTAGCCGGACACGATTAAACTTTGTACATATTCTCGGATACTTTTATTATTTATTTACAGAAAGATCTCGTTCAATTTGTTTTAGCTTTGTTACGAATTTTTCTATTTTTCGGATATTTTTTATCATCTGCTAATTATCGCTTCTGCCTCATCATTGAACTTTGTCGATCTTTGTTACAGATGATACCATCGGCCGATCCTAGTAATCCGCAGTACAGTATGATTCCTCAGCTTACCACGCAAATGTCTACTTTGCATCTCGGCACTGGTTCCGTAAGTTTTTTCTTGATTTTTTAACAGCTATCCGAACACAATCTCCGAAAGACGTCTCAAAGATGAAGTCAAACTATTTCAACGACAAAGATTTATATTTAAAGATTTCGATGATCCAAAATGCTTTGAATTTAGATGTAATGTGTTAGAAATGCATAGAATTGGTGGAGAATTGACAGAGTAAGTTAGATCTTTTCGACGTTACTCGGACATTTTTGGGATGGATTGTTGATACGAGCCAGCTGTGACAAATGACAGCTAATCGTTTTTTTTTTTTCGTTTTTTCTTTTCAGTACATAGCGAGCCCGCATCCCTATCCTTATACTACTTATCCCGCCCCTAGCATTATTCATACCATGCCACTGGGCGAGTCGGAGCAGACGAGTAACGCAGCGTCCCCCGACGATTCCTACCAGCAGTACCAGGCTCAACAGCCTAAGTAGGCCACGGTTTATAATAGGTCAGTATTTTTTCTCTCTTTGATGCCATACAATGTAATACTATGAACTACAAATCGCTTAGCTCGCAATGAGATGGCAAACGAATGCTAAAGAGATCTTTCGATTGCAGATGTACGATCGCGCTAAGGGTTACGTGAATTAGGAAAGGCTTACTGATTGACACAAGAAGATATGCGCAGAATGAAGGAGAGTAGCAGATACGAAAGCGGATTACACTAAGAAGAATAGATTTGAAACAAAAACTACATTACGTAACGAATAAGATTCTTCCTCACGATAAATTGACTTGCCAGCGTTTTTATACGTTTTATCCAACAGTAAATAGAGGAAAGTAGATGATATTTTGCAACGAGTAGGCAGCGTGAATGTGAGAGAATGTGTAAGAGCGAGAGGGAACGAGCAAGCGAGAGAGGGAGAGATATAATTGAGGGAAGTATAGGACGAGTATGAGAGCGATCACGTGTCATCCGCGTGGAACGGCACGTGCTTCCATACTATTATGGTTAAAACTACGTGACGTACAACACGTACACATATACACAGAGAGAGGAAGGTACACATCATACACGACAGTAACGAAAAAAAACCAAGTTATTTGCGAAGAACAGTTTAGTGTCAAGCTAATAGGCTTCCATGATGTAACTTTAGGTATTATGTTTACTACGGACAGATGACAGAAGCTAATCGAAGCTAATCTCGAGAGCTCGACAGTATGGCTAAGAATTTTAATGAGTGCTTGAAAGAGCGAAAGTGGGAGACTGTGTGTGTGGATGCGTTAACTATAAAGAAGAACGAGAAAAGGAGAAGAAAAAGTAATACTGCTCAGAAATATACAAAGGAGAATTCTTCCCGAGGAAATAATAGTAAATAATAATAATATACAGCAAGAACGAAAGAGAGAGAGAGAGAGAGAGAGAGAGAGGGAGAAAAGTGAGAGTGAAAGAAAGAGAATGTATGAAAGAGAAGAGAGGATGCACTACTTCCAGGACGATGTAATATTGAGAGAAGAAATTCAGAGATTCGTAATTACGACTAAGAAGAGGAGGTGTTTGTTCGCGAAACTCGCGAAGATACTTGTCTGTGGTTAAGAGTACATGCACGTGAACGCAATTCATCTTCCGCGATAGCGCACTTCACCTCATCCATTCTGTTGCGTGCAGGTTACACAAGTTACACAAAACAGACATTTATCACCGCACCCTCATTGGAGTTCACGTGTCTTTTTCCTTTTTTTTTTTCATTTTTCACTTTTACATTCAGAAACATTCCACCGGGTATACGCGCGTATCGCTACGCGGAGGTATTTTTCAATCGGGAATACTGGCAGTAACCAACTTTTCTAGGGGCACCGCGCATCTCTATCGCGTTGCGTTTCCTTGTTTCTTTTTTTTTTAACGACAATGAACTTTTATTATAGATTAAATTTCAGAGACAAATCAGGAAAAGGAAAATTCGATGGTAAAATTTATTTCTAAAACGGGCAAGGGGAGGAATGCAATTTTCGGGATTTACGTACAATTATAGTACGAAAGACGGAAAGAAAAAATTGAACAGTACTTTTTAGAATGTTATATTTACGATGATTGCGAGTTAAATACGGATCGATATCAATTTTTAATTGTACAGTGAATACAGATATTTTTTTTAGAATTGTGCCTTTTCACACAGATCCGTTAAATGAAAGAAAGAGAGCGAGAAAGAGAGAGTAAGAGATATATATATGCAGGAGAAAATTGTTATAATATATTTTTACGCATCGTTAAATTCAGATGCGAAGTCAAATCTTAATTTTCTAATTAATATATCTGTAATTGTTTTTGTGTTAAATATCTCTATACATTTGTTTTCGTTGTCAATTTGATAGATTTTGTACGCGTGATTACATGCATTATCGAATTGGAATTGTCGGACTGTAATGAGAGAAAACGAAATAGACATCCACACACAGCACAGATGCAGTCCGTAATATACAATAATAAAAAGAAAGAAAGAGAAAATCTAGGAAAATCAAATCGCGACAAGTCGAGAAACGGAATGTGAGATTGAGAGGGAGAGAGAGGAAGAATGATTGAAAATGTGTCTGAAGTAGAGAGAGAGATTTAAAAAAAAACTGAAGAAAAGTAGGTTTGTTACATGATGAAAAACTAGAATGTAAAATTAATTTATTTTATCGAAGGAACGCGTTATAATATACTGTCGTGAAAGAGAATAGATGGAAGGTAAAAAAACTGGCAAAAATGCAGTCGATCTACACCGTACACATGTATACGTATACCCGCATATACAGATACACGCGCGTACAGACAGATCGAGGGGAGAGTAATCGAGACGAGACACTGTCATCTTTCGAGATGTCGAAATTGATGGCTGTAAATAAAATAAGTATTCGTCTGAATGATCAAACGGAAAATTCGATCGTGGAAGATTGAACTTCCTGAGCGTCTTTGCGACCGCGCGGACAATTGTATTTACCGAGATGAGTATATTTTCTCAAGAATTTGGAAATTTGCAAAAGTAAACGCTTATACTACTTGAATTCATTAAAATACCTTCGTGTTGAGCCCCGTTTTGAGTCTTGATTATTCTTCACGTTGCAACCTGCGCCCAATGTGATCTCCATCTCTTCCCCTTCTTCTGAATGTCTCTTCTCCCATATCTACCACCATCACCATCACTATCATCATTGCCATTATCATCATTATTCGTGCATTCGGCGGAGTTTCGCGTTGTCCGACTTAGGATTGATAGTTGAGAATCGAGTGAAGGAGCGACAGAGAGGGAGAGAGTGTAGGAAAGCTTTTTACCAAAAATAACGCGAGACTTACAGACTACTCGCACGACATACGAGAAACTGCAGAACGAAGAAGAAATGGCAGCAGATAGTTAGAGTTTTAGCGAAGAGAGAAAGCGAGAGTGTGAGAGAACGAGAACGAGAGAGAAAGATAGACGAGTCGCGTAGTTATTATTATAATATTACAATAATGACGCTGTATTATTATAATTAACGATTTACTATTATTGACGTCATCTAAACGTATGAAAGATTTTTACACTGTTGAGACTTGAAGTAAATAATATATTTAGTTTATTTTGGTACATCACGATGACGAGAGAGTGAGAGTGAGAAATAGAGAGAGCGAGAGAGATAAATTGACGAAAAAAAAAAAGAAAAAAAAGGCCGAGGGGGCGAGGAAGTAGAAAGGGCGGAATACGAGCTATTTTTTAAGAGACAGACTTTATTACTCGATTTGAGTCCATGCATTAAGATAAAAAGTAAAAAAAAAACGAACGCAGAGGGTAAGTGTGAAAGGGAGAATGATTGAGTGCGAGAGAGATTGCGTGCGAAAGAGGACGAGAGAGAGAAAAGTGAGTGAAAGACGGGAAGCTGAGAGGAAAGTGCGAGAAAGAGAGAGAAGCACTAATTAGCGAGAGTGCATATTGTGTATTTGTTACACAAGGCGAGATTGTCACCACTTGACTGACAAAAAAATCCACATGTGATTTTAATAGTAAATTTTGAGAATTTTACTAAATAGAGACTTGTATACACTAAAAAAAAAAGTAACTAAAGTAATTATCGTGACTGACCAAACGAAAAAAAAGGGAAGAGGGAGAAAAGCGAGACAGAGCAGCAGTAATAGTTGCGCCGACTGGTTCAGGGGACGAAGTGGGGAAAGAAGGGGATGAGAGGACGGCGGACAACAATCTGCCGCGTGTCCAGCGTCCCCGGATACCGGGCGAAGAGATTCCACGAGAGTGAATCCGGAGAAGAAGGGTAGCCGGAACGCGGAGAAAGCATGTGAGAGAGAGAGAGAGAGAGAGAGAGATAGAAAGAGAAAAGGGTAGAAGGAGCGAACGCGAGCGAGAGTATAGTTATTATGTACAGAGAAACGCGCAAAGACGCGTCTTTTTTTTTTCTTGCGGCGACGTGTTTTTCGCATAGGTAGAGTTGAACTTGATGATTAAAAAAAAAACCGTAGGCTAAGCGTCGAGCGAGCGCGAGCACTCGCTCGGATTAGGAGATAATAGAGGACAGGGGCGATCTTTTATCGGATTAAGAAGCGGCTAAGTTTATAAATAGACGTAGATAGGTAGAACAATAGTTTAGTTAACATAGTAGTTAGGATTACGAATATGCCTCTCATCCTCCGTGTCCCCTATCCTCCCTCTGTGTGTTGTCGCGGGCACGGGGGGCACGGGCGTGGGGCACCGTTCAGCCTATGCACCTCGCACCCGTCAAGACTGACTGGCTATTCATATTGATAAATAAATAAATATATATATATATATTATTCTACAGCATATATATATATATGAAACTACTTGTATAATTGTATAAATAGTAAGGAACTATTTGCTTGCTGCGCACCGCGGGTCGGGTGCGTGGGCTGGCCGGATGTAGGCTCTTGAACTCGTCGAAATAGGGTGCGGGGGCTCGTGGGGCTTCCGCGGCAGAGTTACCCCCTGTCCGAGGACCGGAAGCGTCACGGAAAGTCGGTTTCCTCCCCGATTCCGGCCGCTCGGAGGGGTGCCCCCTCCCACGTTGGCTCGCACGTGGACGTCAGACGCGAAAAATCATACGAATTTCTTTTCCTATGCGATTCTTTGCCTCTAACGCGCGAATCTCTCGCCGCGGGGGCCCTCGGGCTTCCGCAGCCCGGCCGCCAACAAGCTTCGGGCAAGGAAAAAAAAACAGTTTTCGCTGCTGCGGACAGAAAATGCAGCTTTCCGTAAAAGCTTTCTCTAGAGTTTTTCGCGTAGACACTCTTTTTAGATTAGGCGTACCGTAGTTGATAGGCTGATTGTAGAAAGGGAGACGGGAGGGAGCGAGAAACTGATTGAGAGCGAGAAGCGAGACGAAAAAAAAATATAGGATGTTTTTAAGAGTAAAAATAACGTTAGTCGAAATCGGCTTAAGAGAGTGAAAGCGAATACGTGTACTTGCGCGTGTTTGTGCGTGTGTTTGTGTGTGAGAGAGAGAGAGAGAAAGATAGGAAGAAAGCGAGAGAAAGAATGAATTAGCGATAAAGCGAAGTCAGACGTGACCAGATCACCGCCTTGTACTTCGGCTTGTACAGTCCTTAGCTTTCCAAGTTTTTAAGTCATTGTTTTACACGTGTTTGTTAAGCGACTTAGCTGTAATTACTCGAGACATCTTGGGTTTCTTCCTCCATACATCCTTCTCTTCCTCCCCCGATGTATCTCCGTGCCCCCGTCCCTTCTTTCTTTTTGCATTTGTACTCCGCTCGTCCTTCGTGTTCGACGGCGAACCGAACCGACGAAGGGGAGCGGAATTTGTAATGTAATTCTACGACGGAACGAGAGACACGTACCCCGTTGCGTACCGCTTATCTTTCCAAGATCAACGAGAAAGAGAAAGAGTTAGAAGGAATAAAAAAAAAGGGGGGGAACGATGTCGTCGGACGCTGAGGTCTCTTTTTAAATCCGCGCGCGAGGATCAATTTGTAGAATTTCGAGAGTACTTTTAAGGCAGAGATGAAAAGAAAGCGTTTAGCATGTAATGTGAAGAAAAAAAAAATCTTTAGACGTTAAGGCAAGTTGTGTCATAGTTAGTTAAGAGATCTAGGGAGACTTTTAGGAAGTCGAATAGGTGCTGTAATAAAACAAAGTTTAACACAAGAAACAAGTCAGAATTAGATTTTTCATGAATAAAGTAAATTAAAAAATTAAAAAAAAAATGAATGAAAAAAGCTCGAGATAAGAGGAACGTAAAGGGAAAAAAAAATAAGGAACGTAACACACGCGACGTCGACGACACAAGGGGCATAAGCCACTAAAAAGTGCCCTTAGTTTATTTTGGATCGTTTAAAAAAAAAAACGCTAGTCTTTGTGTGTGAGAGAGAGCGCGAGAGAACGAGAGAAAGATAGTAATGTGGGGGTTTTTTTAGATAGGGTCTTCGGAGAAAATAAACAAGTAAACAAATGAGAAAAAAGAAGAAAAAAAAGGGAAAAAAGGATTTAAAAAAAAACAATCGTGCGACGAGAGAGAGAGAGAGAGAGAGAGAGGGGCCGACAAGAGTGTACGAGCGAGAGGAAGAGAGTGTGAGCATGTGTGTACGTAGGTGTGTGCGTAACTTCGAAGAAGAAGAGAAGATAACGTGTAAAACTCTCTCGAAGAACCGTCATCTGCCTATTTTACACACAGCACACGCTTATGAGGAATACATACATACACACATACACACACCCACACGTATACACCTACACACCCACACTTGTACAGAAGGAAAAAAAAGAGGGAAAAAAAACGTGCGTGCGCTATTGCGGAGAGGGATGCACGCTCTCCGCTGCTCCTGTATTATTACCGCGTAACACCCTATGTGTGTCTCTACTATAGGGGCGTGCACTTGAATCGGTGGTCTTTTTAGAGTTACTTACGAGTAATGAAGAAACGGTTTGGTAAATAATTAAATAATTCGCGATGCGCGGGAAAAGCGAGTTCCCGGATTCGTCACGATTATCATCCCTTATTTTTGATCAATAAACGATCTGTTTTTGGGGATTTATGCTGACCGACATGACTCTTACTTCACCTATCTGGCACGGTTCTCCTCGAAGAAAGGACCTTAGGAAGAGAGGGGAAAGGAAGCTGCTGTTAATCCAAGAACAAAAGAAGCATTTTTATCAACAGATCCCTTATTTAATATTTAAAATTTTTTTTGTTATTACAAGAAATGGATTACAATATACGTACTGTCCATGAAACCTTCACGTACGATATTTCATGTGATTGAATATAGTCGATTTTTCGATTCGTAACTACAAATTTCATCTTCAAAGATCTATATAAAAAAGTTCAACACAAAAAGATTTTCAAATGCAAAGGATAAAAATTATAAAAAAAGATTGGAACATTCTTTTTACCTAATTATAATTTATTTTTTAGTATTATTATTATTAATGTCTTAAGTTTAAAAAATCAGTAACTAATGTGACAAGTTGAAGTACATAATGTTATGAAACAGAAATCGTTCAGATCGTTTCGGTATCAATTATGCACAATATTTTATAAATTCTATCGTACCACGTTTAAATTAGTGTTCTACATAATTGGATTTAAATATCCTTAATGTATTGTCCGCACCACCAGACATTATCAGCTTAGGATTTGACCAATCGCAGCTGAGGACTTTGTCATCGTGTCCCAGGAGATCGAACAACGGTGCCTTGGGGCTAAAAAAGCAAAAGTTAATTTTGCATTAATCTCGAAAAATACTATCATTTCTCCGATTTTTAATTTATTGTAATAAATATCTGGATTCCATTTTTAATTTCAAGATAATTTTATCAGGTAACAAATCTATAATTCAATTAAGATGGCAGTTTTAGCTCTTTAGAAAAATTTTTCAAGTTAAATCGACTGCGCAGCTGAATGAAATTTCGCAAAAATCCCTGTTTTTTTTTAAGCATTTGAGAATTGTTTTCTAGACAAGTATTTTTAATCTCCAAACCTTCTAGTGTCCCAGAGCTTAACGATATTATCGTATGCTCCCGAGATGAAGAGATGTTCGTCCACAGTCGACCAGCGTACTGACATCACCCACTGCGTGTGAGAAGTGAACTTAGCTTTCACAATTGCACCTTCTGAAATACATAATCGTAAATAATTAAAGTTTGAAGTTTTTTCTTAGTGTACATCCAATTAGTTGAAAACTAAATTCGAAATTCAAAGATTTTCATAATCTAAAATATTCAATTTTATCAATAAAATTCATAACTCTGATTTTGTCAAAAAAGATTGAAAAATTAAAAAAATATTAACATGTTTCAAGCACCTGTAGATCGCGGATCATACAGCCTCACATGTTGATCGGCTGATCCTGTTATTACAACACGTGATAGCGGCGAGTAGTCAATATCGAAGAAACACTTGTCACCGTAGATTTCCTGTTTGATGCCATTTAATTCGGTATCCCAAATTTTTATTGTGTGATCCCACGAGCTTGTGATGATTTCTGTTTTGTCGGACCATACGACTCCACTGATTGCCTGCTTGTGTCCTTTCATCGCACATTTCGGCGTCTATGTGACAAAAACAAATGCAATGATCAGTATATTCTTCTTCGTAAAGTTTTTTAATTAATTGATGCTTCCCAATAATCTACCTTTGTTTTACTCGCGTATTCCGATTTTGCCCTTTTTGACGCGGATTCTCCATCATTATCTTCCTCTTGCATTGCTAAAGGAAACAAGAAAAGTTTAATAATTAACATTTCACTATTACCAAATCTGTATTTGTATTGTTTATAATTTTTAATTTTCTTTCTTTGCATTAAAATTATATTTTTAAGAAAATTATGTGTTACAAAATTATGAAAGATTAAAAAGCATAATTTTAACTTTTCAATAACATGTATTAAGTTTTAAAGAAGAAAATAGTCTATAGTCTTCAATTTCTGACATGTTATCTACTTACATGTTGACCATATGTGTAACATATTATCCCAGGCGCCACTTGCCATTAACGTTTTATCATAATTAACGCTGACCGCTTCAATGCTTCTTCTGTGTCCCTTGCAGACATGTACGCATTCCACAGAATTCTTTGTTACATCCCAACTCCATATCATGCACGTTTGATCCATCGAAGCGCTATGCAATAGTATAAATGTAAAATCATTGTCAACACTTGTTATTCACTGTATACATGCTTGAATCTACTAATATATCTCGAAAATGTTTTCGCATATTGTTTGAATGAGCCTATTATTTGATTACATGCGAGTAAGAAATTTATAGATATATCAATGGCACAAAATTGATGCTATTTTCTAATAAATTACCTAACGAAGGAAGCTGTATCATCGTTGAGAGATATCCAGGCCACTGCTCTGACGGGAGATACATGTCCAGGAATCACAAGTTGATGCTTGCCTTTCAATGTCCAAATATGCAGCATATTGTCGTAAGAACCAGTTAGAATCCTAAACAGAAACATTCGAAATATTATAACTTCAATTATGCTAAATGTTGCTTGTGATGTTTTTAACTTCTTGATCCTTTTCACAATTATTAGGAACCAACCAGTTTCCACAAACAGCAACAGCCGATACCCAGTCGTCATGTATCAGACAATCCTTTGGCTCCGGTGAAGGATGCTTCTCCACATACTCCACATCTATCACTTCCTCTGTGGAAACTCCCCTCTCAGTGATGTGTTCTATCAGAGAGGTACGTAGAAACTGTGAGCAAACCAGGAAATCAAACTCCACTTGCTCCTGGATATCAGTTTCTGTGAACAATCAATATGATCAGGAAGTTCCTTCAGAATTAATTTGTACAATTAGATAATTATATATGAAATGAGTTATAAAAACACATCGACATATTAGAAAATATTATATAACATGCTAGATTTAGCGATTTGAACTCATTTCGAAAGAAATTGATAGTATGACATGAAAGTTCCCATCGGAAGTTCTTCCTCACCTTTTAGAAGTTCCCTTATCAAAGTGTTTAATTCGTCGGTGACTATCGAACTATGGACTGATAGGACGTAATCCGGTACCGCATATCTAGAATTATTGAAATTAAAATATAAACCCTGAAAACGAATGCCCGACGACGAAAAGAAAGATTGTAAGAATTTCTTACTGTTGCTGCTTAGTTACAAAACGTATTTGTATCTGGGCTTCGTCCGTATCCGTACTCACTACGGATTTATCCTTCGATTTCATTTTAAGACGCTTCTTCTTACTGGATTCAACTTCCATGGCAATCCCGTTGAATTTTCCAAATTATTAGTTCTTCTTAACCTCAACTCACCGCCACGAATTTCAAACGAGGCATGCACACGTTGGCATGTGCACCAACGAGACCGAGATGTCCGTTCGCAGATAGAAACACTTTTCTCGATGTATTTCGGAATGCACCGAAAATGTGCGATGATAGAAGTTGCATTATTTAAAATTCCCAGAATTTTTTGCAGATCTAAGAATTTTCTAATATTCCGAGAATTTTTTTAAATCCTAAGAATTTTTCCAATTTTTAAGAAATTTTTTCGAAAGTTTCCAAACTCGACAAAATATCATGGAGAACATAATTGGCAAAGAAATTATCCTATTTAAAATTCGAAAAATTTTTCAAAATTCCCAAGATAAATCGATACAGTATTGAAATATAAAAAAACAAAAATAAAATAAATTATAAAACATTTTAATTCAAAAGTTAATACTTTATTATTCTTTCATTTACAATTTTATATTATGAGCAAGATGATCCATCCATTTTTCTTCTCTTAAGCCTAGAGCACACGATGCTTTTTTATCTGCTGGATTGCTTGCTCATACCTGTGCTACGCGTCCTGATTGGCTCTCATGATTGTAGGAGATAAAATTCAGCAGATAAAAAAGCATCGTGTGCTCTAGGCTTTATATTTAAGAACATCTTAAGTACAGTCTTATATGGCTC
>VBVQ01003147.1:0-20392 GCA_011636635.1 Tetramorium simillimum | reverse complement strand
CTGTGTGATATTTTCGCACTGTAATCGACGGATTACAAGAAAAGTAGTATTTGTATTACAGTACTACACGTATGTGATCCGTCGTGTGTAGTAATTTCGCGCGGGATTACAGTAACTACACGGATTACAATACCTGGCCAGTGATTCTTTTTCGTAAGGGAAATATAATTACTTTTGGCCTCAACCAATTTTATAATATTTCTAACAATAATTATGGTTAATATAATGATACATATAATTAAGTTAATCGTATTTATTGTTAGAAATATTATAAAATTATGATTGAGGCCGAAAGTAACTATATTTTTTTCTCATTGTCAGTGTATATACATATATATATGAAAGAAATACATAGGTTGTGTTGCAATATGAATGAATGTACACATGCACCACGACTAACAACCCGAATATCTGTATTCGTCAATATTCTTAATTATAATAAATTAATTATAATATACACTTATATCAGCATTTATCTGTATTGGTTACAACATGCGTGTCTGATTATGCATTCAGTATGCATATCGACGAAGTGAGGTTGAAGATAAGACAAATGCCTATCTCCCCGTTGGCGGTACCTTCATGTTGGAGGTACATTTGTTTCTCGTATTACGCGATACAAGGTATGTACATACATACAAAAGACTTTGTACCTCCTTAAAAAAGTATCGCGAATTTATAAGATTGGTACCTCCAATTCGATGAATAGTTTTATTATTACCTTATGTATTCTGAATTCTGAATTCTGAATTCTCGTACTAAGGTATCGGGAAAAATATCTCCTATTAGTATGTAACTCAAATGTCAATTCTGTTTAAAAAATAATACCTCGAATTTGGAGGTACTAAGCGGTACATGATTAAGAGTGTAAGAGTTCGTAATAGACAATACCTTTATAATCCCACCACACAAAGAGCATAATCTTTTGGCCCTAAAACCACTTTTGGCATACACGTTCTGTTAAGGCATTTTCTCCATATACATTGCACATCTTTTTATGAGCCTCCGTAGCTTTTTTGTCTTTTTTAAAATAATATAGCAAAATATGATGATAATGCACGTTATTTTTATTCATTTTTACAACTACAGAAAACACACAACACTGGAGTTAACCAAACGTATACTCGCTGAAAAAGTAAGTGAAACTTGTCCTTTTAGATACGCAATTGTCGCGATAGCGTTGAGATATACAAAATCGTAACGGTGTGAATCTGCGCCGAACAAAAAACCGAACGAACTTATCTGCCAACCCAATACTAACGTATATTTCTAGTCGCTATGATTTAATTTATAATAATAAATTGATTTACTTTTTATTAAATATTAATATTTTCTCCTAAATAAAATTATATAAAATTACTCATAATAAAGTTGAAAATAATTAAAAGAAAAATATGAGCGATAATTCCATCAGTGTGTTATCTACGATCTTCGTCAGAAATTGTACTGCTTGCTTTTTATTATTAGAGATTACAAGAAAAGTCTGTCTGGACATGTTGATGAACTCGTAGCGATTGAATGATTCTTTCGTAGAATATATCTTTCCAGAACAAGGTAGAACATGAGTGACATAATCGTGATAAGATTGATAAGCCGAGCGATAAGCAATTATTGCGTGTATTTAAACGCCAATCATCCGTTTTCGCCAACAGAGCTTGAGTAGTCTTCTTGCGATACGGTGCGGTTTGCGAGTGCAAAAGAAGCCAAAATGTCGGCATACAAGTACATAATCGGACTGGCCGTTTTGGTCACCGCTCTGTTGACCGTCACCGCTGTACCCACTGCTAATGGAACAATCACTTCCTCTGCTGCCGTCTATGACTCGCACAATATGATCATCGGCGCCAGACAGTCCGGCGACAGGATCGTCCTGAAAGAGAACATCGTCAAGGATTCTAGCTGGATGAGGGTTGTAACTGTTGAGAAGACCTTCAATGTCGCGCAGTGGGAAAGAATCACCATGGTTGAAGCACTGGACCAGAAGACGAATGGAAACGGTGCGTACGCTAGTATTCTGAACGGTGGACCCGGACAAAACAGCGTCACCATTAAGCTCAAGAGTCAGAGAGGTCACGGCATTAACTTCATCGTTCAGATTTATGCTCGCTAATCAACCACAGTGGAAGCTACTTACAATTGGTATAACGATTCCTCGATGCAAGGATGATGGAGGAATAAAATAACCAATCTTAAAAGCTACATCAATCTAATATGTTCTAAACTATTTATTATTGTAACATCTGTCACTATTGCTGCTAAAAGAAGATATATCAGTGAATTCTTGTTATTCACTTTAATTGCTTGATATCTTATAAATGTCATCAATAAATCAACGTAATTGATGTAAATGTGTGTTTTTTTAATTCGCAAATTTATATACTTATAAACTTGCAATTATAGAACGTAAATATAAGCTAGTTATGATAAGTTTCAATAATACGTGTAATGTCAGACTAATAATACCTTATAAAATGCAAAACTTGTCGTTCATATTGTCCAATATACCATTAAAATTCTGTGAGATACTGTCACCTTCTGGCACAATTATTACTAAATTATCTTAATAATAATTTAGAATATTAAATTATATAGATCAATTCACTATATATAATTGCGATTACAGCCCACAATAGTTATCGATATAATGAAAATCGATTTTCACGACAATGTTCGCGAGATAAGATTTATATTAACCATTTAAAATAACTGTAAATTACGTAATGCGATAATAACGAATAGAGATGTCTCGCCAGTGAATCAAATCATCACATGGCATTATCGATTTCTCTTCTCTTATTATGCTGTGTTTCTGCCGCCCTGCGTCATAAACCATCCGTAAATTCTCCGCATGACCGAGCAGTCGTCACTCGACCGCCTAGTGACAGATAGTTAGGCGTTACCCAAGCTGGTTACTGATCCTTCGACAAACACAGGCGGACAAACGCTTCCTAATTGTACTGGGAATTGTTTACGCTTACCTCGAGTACCTTCTCACCTATCTCCGTTCACAGCTATTCCGTGTTTACTATCGTTTCTTGTGCATTTCTGCTGTCTCTTCCGGAAGAATGAAACGGCGAAGATTTGATAGGAGTATAGATATCCGTGACGCTTAATTAAGTGACTGGCGACGGGCTTTCGTTAGGACAGTTTGCTTTTTTTTTTTAGCTCCGAGTTCATCTCTCGATGTTACGTTACACTTGTCTCATTGAGGATTACTCTCTCGCCAACCCGGAAAACAATGAATCCGCGTAGCGCAATGAGTCATGTTGTATACATATATGTATATCTCGCGACATATCGGATTAATTTCTAACCGTGCTACAGTGACGTATTTTTCGACATTTTTCGCGATAAAAAAAGGTACAGTTATTCATGCATTTCCATGTTCCATTAGGCGCATCACATGTTACATGCTACAGCATCTGAATTCGGCAACAAAGTTGTTATATTCAATAAAAAATTATGAATTTAAAAATATATCGATAAATATAAAAAAAATTGTTTTAATCCAGTTCGTTATATAATTCACTCATAATATTATCTCTAATTTAGTTATTTTAATTCTTTGTGTCTACATTACTTTTATTCTTTTTAAAATTTTAGCTTAAACTTTAAAAAATATTAACTTTGAGGGGATATTGTATCATAGGAGCAAACGTTAACGCAATCGATTCCGAGAAAGGAGAAATTGAAAAATTTGAATCTTTGTTCTCGCATTTACGTCTCATTCTCTCGTATAAACTGCTGGATACGTGCCTGGATTTCAATGACGTTATCTTTGGACAATTGGCAGATTGTACAAATAAAAAGAGTTCCCGGGCGGAATCGTTTTGTCAAAGAGCCAAACGTAGCCGCAGAGTGTTATACCAACAATGCAACGTGTCTGAGTAAATACACGAGCGCTGTTAAATATTTGAACATCCACCATGAATGTAAACGGGATCCTCTGTTATGATATGTATCATTAACTCTACGTATATGTACGTGCGGAAATCTGTCGCGTAAACTAGACGGTTGTATAAAGAGCCGCGGTCCACGTCGCAGATATTTTGCAATCAAGATCCCGAGTGTGATGTCAGGTGCACACGGTAGCGTTCTCAAGTCTTCCGCTGAACAACACTTGCGCACCGGAAAAGACACATTCAAGATAAGCGTCGCGCGGGCACGATATTCGGACGTCGCGACGCGTCCGCCGCTCTAGCTCATCCTCTCTCTCTCTCTCTCTCTCTCGTATGCCTCGGGTGTCGTTTTCGCAACGATACATCGATTTACTGCGGTTTTACTACGGCCGCGCCGCGGCTATTCGTTTTAACGATGTATAAAAGCGGCGACGTATAAAGCATATAAAGAAAATATCAACATTGACCCGCAATACGTGCGTGGAATAGCTAGATGGTTCTCGCTACTGGACTCAAATTGCATCGTGAATGACACAAATCACTTTGGAAACACTACCGGCTCTCGAGAACGGATTATATGATAAATTATATCGAGAAGTAATAAAATTTGGAGAAAGCGCGCCAAATTACATTAAAGAGCAATTAAATGAAGTCAATAATATACATTATCAAGAATGTCAATATTAATTTATAATCTTTCATATCGCGCACGCGACAGCTACACGCGATTAATGTGACGTTATTAATTTGCGGCGATCTTTATATTGTTTCGGGCATACGCGATTACCGCATTTGCAGGATTAAGCCGGGAATGGAAAGGAAGCCGCCACACTAAACTGGCACGAAACTTCTCTCGTTAGATAGATCGCAGGACAGGTGCGGCGGCGACCGATGCCGGTATTTCCGGAGAAAAAATATCGCTCGTTTAACACCCCGGGTTCAGCCCCACGAGGCCGATACGAGACGAATTATTGTGCCGCGCCAATCTACGAGGATTACTCGCGCCCACGAAGGGCCACCGGGACATCGTTCGACGACTTTACGGCGGCGCACGTGCAGTGCACACCCCTTCTGAAAGGGCATCGACGTCGTTGCACCTTGAGCTTTCCTGCGGATTAGTCGGGCAGTTGCCAAGGTGCTATCAAGAATTTCAACTTTAAAAGCTCTCCGCGCCGTAATTCACGCTTTTGATGCTGGGAATCGAATTTTCGAGTTTTAATTCTTTACTGTCCATTAAAAACGTTGAATCGAATTTAACAGTTTCTCTCGGACAATTTTAGCGTCAGCGTGAGAACAGTTATATCGATGCTGCGTCAGATAGATTTCAATTTCTGAAACAGGAAATATCATATCGTTAGCCTATCAATCGCTGGTCGAATTAGAAAATTATGGCGTGACGTTTTAAGGTAACGTGCTTAAAATTCACATTTACTGTCTTTTGATATACCGGATATTAAATGTTCTTTCATACTGTTACGAATTTATTATATCTAACAAGGGACATGTCACAACTGTCCGGAACCGATTTGATTCTCCCTGAAATATGTTGTTAAACACAAAAAAACTAAGAGACCCATATTTTTTATATGCGCTATAATTCATGTTTAAGGGGTGAAAACACCTCTTTGAAAAACAAAGGGGTGAAACACCCCTTTAAAAATAATGGATTTTTTTGTTTTTTGACGTTTTTGAAAAATATAAATATACAATTGTAAAGAGTATAAAATACCGTGAAACTTTTATATAAAAAAATATGGGTCTCTTAGTTTTTTGTGTTAACAACATATTTCAAGGAGAATCAAATCGGTTCCGGACAGTTGTGACATGTCCCTTGTAAGAGGAAATGGATACATATAAAGACTATACGTTTTGAAGTAAAATCGTTTTTCTTTCTAATGCGTCATTTAGATTTTGTCTGATTTTAATACTATTTCTAATTAATATTATTTTAATATTATTATAGTCTAGATATTCTACAGAAATGTCAAGTTTTCGATTAAATTGGAAGCCTATTAAAACTTTACAACATCTTAATAAAAGCGGAGAGAAAAATTGCGTCTTTCCTACTTGATTGGCACGAAATTCGAGCAGTTACCGAAGGTTTGACAAAATTTTCCTCGAAAGCCTCTCAAATCTTCCCCTCTGTCTCGTTTAATTCTCGTTAAAAAGTAAAAGGTTGAAGGAAAATTTCTTTCCAAGGACCACGAACAAAGACAAAGGAAGAAAGTATAACGGCATATACTCGTAAACGACAATAGACTACAGAGGTCAGTTTAGTAACTGCGAATTAACGATAGGCTCGATGTGCAGAAGTTCCGATTTGTAATCGGCTCAACCGATTATTTAACTTTATTGCGCGGCAGCGAACGCAAATCCCGCATAGGTAGGTATACATTGCGTAACTGCTACTCGCAGAAGCGATCCGAATTCCATAAACCAAAACTATCGCGAACCGATGCCCGATTTCTCTTCGTAACGTATCCTCGGCGAATAATGGATTTATGACGTACTCGTGTTAGGCTTCAAACACGTGCATTATGGATTAAGGTCGTTGCCATGAAACTACGCGTCTAATGCACTTGGGCTCTTTATAATCTGTCGATTCATTGATATATGTAATGGATTGTCATAAATCTATTGTGATTTTAATCGGATTTATCGCTTCAAACATGTCCCATTTCATTTATATGTAAAATAATTAGAATCGCAATGTATAGGAAGATGGAAAATAAAAATCAGTTAAATACTTATCGATATGACGGATTATATAATAGATATACATACATATAGTAGATTATATAACATGTAATGGATACGATCCGAAATAAACGATCTAAAAACAAAAAAAACGATCTAAACACCGTGATATAATTCGGAGTATTTTTTTTACATATCGATAATGTCAACGCCAGATTAATGTTATCTAATTAATGTTCAACAGAGAAAGATAATAATCTGTTATTTATTCTTTTACTAAGAATTTATTTCGATTTCTTATCACTAAGTAGATTAGACTTTTGAAAAAAGTGAATTTGCACCTCTTTATCTAAATTGATTTAAAGTGTTTTATTATCAACCGCTTATTGGCCTGAAGGTGTGAACAAGTAATAATAACAGCTTTTATCGCCACGGATTTTTCAGCGACAAATATAAAATTCAATTCCCAAACGAGATACGTATATGCTAATTTGCGAGAATTAGCGAACGGCATTGAGTAATGGAGAAAACTAGTAACTGTCACTCCGTCTCTTGTAACAATGGTCAATAAGGTACACGGTTGCAATGGAACTTTTCTGTTCGGCTAATTGTCTTAACGACTGACCTTCCTACCCTTCACACTCCCTTATCTCCCTTCCACGTCGTATCATCGGAAATTTGTCCTTTGTCTGCTTTTTAACATTTGATATTAATACAATTTTTCATTAAGACTTGTCTAGCTTAAATAAAAACATATATATGTGTGTGTACATATACAATATATATACTTTGACATAATACATAAATTATAATAAACACGATATTTATATGAATATCGTTTACCATTGAAAAATATTCATAGGATTATATTTTTATCCTTCATTAAATCAAATAAAGCTAATTCATTTTTTCAATATATAATTTGTAATCTTTATACTTATGATATAAAATTAACATCTTTGAATATTTTTAATATATTTACATTTTAAAAATATATTCTTCAAGATTAAATTCAACAAGAATTAAAATTTATTTAATTTCACATAAGTTTAATATAGAGAATGTAAGAGAATTCTGTATAATTAAACATGTTATATAATAAAATTCTTTTTAAGAGAGAACATTTCCTTAAATTAATCTCCTGTACGATACAAAATCTGTCCCAATCCGTACCTTTACGCTGGTTAGAGAGTTCAATACTGCACCGTTAGCATCGATTCCCGATCGGCAGAGCACTCTGCGGCTCGTTAAGACAACCGAAGTCGGCTTTTGCTTCCGATCTCTGAAGCACATATATCCAGATAATTAATGGCAAGGGCATCGTGTGCAGCAGTGATAGGCGGCCTGCGCGAGCGGACTGCGTCTCGCGCCTGCCACGGTCAAGACAGGTGCCACAGGGATCGAGCCGGTCTTGCGATCGCAGGGTTTGTACGTCGAATGAATAATGCGAGTACATCCCGATGTCCGATCGTACCTACGTAGAAAGGAAGGTGAAGTCGCCAGGGCGCACCGCTTCGGTATTATCCTCTTATATCGTTCACCTGTGCGAGTGCGCAAGTATGCATGATGTGACAAGTACGCACATGCACACGCGTTTGCGTGTTGAGAATTAAAGAAAACCGAGAACAGCGTGTAAAGACAAAAAAAAGAGGAGAGAGTAAGAGAGAGAGAGAGAGAGAGAGAGAGAGAGAGAGAGAGAGAGAGAGAGCGCCTTCTGTAGGTATAAACTTCCATATGCCGAAACGCGGACAGCGAGGTAAAGCTCGCATTCATTGCCCATCGGACTGTTCCCTAGCATCCCATTCACAGGCAGCAGGACGTGGTTTGCAGTAAATTAACGTTAGGCGGAGACGGGAGGTACTTGTATACGTTCGTGGGACGTAAGTGAAACATGTATGTGCGAGCAGACGTTCACTCGAAAGTTGATTAGCGACTGAAAACTGGATAGGAATGATCAGATAAAACCTTTACGTTATTTTCGAAATAACCTGGTTATCGACAACCATATAATCGTCTACTATCGTTAATAAAAATGTCTTTTTGAGTTACTTAATTCAGGTTACCGCCTGCAAACCATACAAGTTTTAAAAGTTTACCAAAGTATCACGGATATTTCTTTTTGACTGCGTATATTTACTCCAAACAAGCTACTCTCTTGAATTATCCGCAAAAAATTCGATACCATGTGGATTTATCACGTAATAACTGATATTATTTCTGGATATATAAACTCTTCTTCGTAAACAAGAATGTAAATTGACAAAATGCAAGTACTTTTGTATACAAATATATTGAATATTTACTTCTAATTGATTATTCTCGATTTTTTATTTTTATCAAGGCAATGAACTTCTTTATCGATAATAGCTGTGTCAAAAATATAATTAGCAATATTTTTTTCACGATACATAGATGATTTTAGACGTGTTATTTGCATATACATACATATATTTTAATGAATGTCAGGTAAGAGCGAATTCGAAATGTATTGCAACTGTTATGGCTAATATTCTGTCACCGTGTATCCACCAATTGACTTAATGATCCGAGTGAATCTATTCTCGATGCAGGACCTAAGTGCACATACGAGGTAACATATTGGATGTTCACACGGTTAACAAGCATCTGAGCAAACAGTCTCCAACAGCCTCGACAAAGCAGCTGTGACCCTTGCAATTGGACAGCTTCACTATTTAGAAAATTCATCGTGAAAGATCAAAGTACTATTAACTTCTCTGTATCTTTTTCTTACACGAAATAATAAAGTATAAACTGTAAATTTGTTAAAAAGAGATTATTTACATTAACATAAAACTTCACAACTTATAATGCGTGTAATTAGTTTGAATATTTATTTATTTTTTTAAACTGTTGTAAAATACAAAAATTGTTATTTGGTTATCGCAATCTTTATATAGAAATCAATTTTTATTTAGCAATTTTTTTAAAAATATATTTGATAAATATGTTTTATACATATGTATTAAGATATATTTTATATTAATGATATGTATATATATACATATATATATAGAAACGCTGAAAAATTATTAAATATATAAATATTACATTAATTATGAATTTTGTGTTGATTATTGAGATAACATTGAATTTCGAATGTATGTATACATGCAAGTTTATACAATTTGCACTACAATAGATTATTAGAATATAAATTTATTTCATTATAGTTTCTCTCATCTATATTATGAAATCCATATTAAGTATCTTATATGATGATTTATTATTAATAATAATTATTATCAGTAATATCTAGGTATTGATCTTATTATGTAGAAATCATGTTCTCTGAATGATATCAGTTCCAAAGATAGATTGAGACAATTGAGATATGACTCTCATGAAAATTTCATAATATTTGAACGATAAAAATATTGATTTAGTATATTGATAACACCTGTGTTTATTCGATGAATCATACGCCAGAATAGGAGCGTATGCATACGTGAGTAATAATGATTACAATATCTCCGTCATATCTAATTAAAGATTTAATTAAAATAATTATCAATTACACATTATACAGAGAATATTATCAATTCGCGCATATACTATCGTATATTTCTAGTCACTATGAATTTAATTTATAATAAATTGATTTACTTTTTATTATTAAATATTAATATTTTCTCCTCAATAAAATGATATAAAATTACTCATAATAGAGTTGAAAATAATTAAAAGAAAACTATGCGCGATAATTTCATCAGTGCGTTATCTACGATTTTCGTTAGAAATTGTACTGCTTGCTTTTTATTATTAGAGATTACAAGGAAAGTCTGGCTGGACATGTTGATGAACTCATATCGATTGAATGATTCTTTCGTGGAACATATCTTTCCAGAATAAGGTAGAACACGAGCGATATAATCATGATAAGCCAAGCGATAAGAGATTATTGCGTGTATTTAAACGCCAATCATCCGTTCTCGCCAACAGAACTTGAGTAGTCTTCTTACGATACGGTGCGGTTTGCGAGTGCAAAAGAAGCCAAAATGTCGGCATACAAGTACATAATCGGTCTGGCCGTTTTGGTCACTGCTCTGTTAACCATTACCACTGTACCCACTGCTAATGGAGCATACACTTACTATGCTGCCGCCAATAAGTCGCACAATTTGACCGTCGGCTTCAGACAGCCCGGCGACAGGCTCGTCCTTAGAGATAACATCGTCAAGAATTCTAGCTGGATGAAAGTTGTAGTTGTTGAGAAGACCTTCAATGTCTCGAAGTGGGAACGTATCACCATGATTCAAGCAGTGGACCAGAAGATTGATGGAAACGGTGCGTACGCTAGTATTCTGAAAGGTGGACTGGGATACAGCAACGTCACCATTAAGTTCAAGAGCCAGAGAGGTCACGGCATTAACTTCGTCGTTTACCTTTATTCTCGCTAATCAACCACAGTGGAAACTACTCACAACTGGTATAACGATTCCTCGATGCAAAGATGATGGAGGAATAAAATAACCAACCTTAAAAGCTACATCAATCTAATATGTTCTGAACTATTTATTATTGCAACAACTGTCATTGCTGCTAAAAGAAGATACGTCAGTGAATTCTTGTTATTCACTTTAATTGCTTGATATCTTATAAATGTCATCAATAAATCAACGTAATTGATGTAATTGTGTATTTTTTTAATTCTCAAATTCATATATTTATAAACTTGCAATTATAGAATATAAATATAAGCTAGTTATGATAAGTTTTAATAATATGTGTAATGTCAGACTGACAATACCTTGTAAAGTGCAAAACTTGTTCATATATTTTTATTTATGGAGCAAACAAATTTGCCTTTGTCACACATTTAATCACGCCTTCTAATTATATTCTCTAATTTCTAACTATTAATATAATTGTTAACTAATTACTAATTAAATAATTAATTGCTAATTATGATCGCTAATTATATTCTCGCCGTCTTCAACGGTACTCGAATATTGCGATACGAGGTAAGAGAAATAGGCGTGAGCGATGCGAGCGTTGAGGAAGGAATCTGGAAGAAGTGTCGATAGTAATGCAATTAGCGCCGAAGCGAAACGCGACAGCGATTCGGAGTAAAAACGGACCGCGAAGAATCCACTCGTGGAATGTCTTTCTTGTATGCGCTAATCAAGCGTCGTCCCGCTTCCCTTTAAGATTCCCGATAATTCGCCCCCTTTTTTTATTTCCGCTTCTTCGGCGGCGGAATCCTCGCTGGCTGGAGTTCGGGGAGGTCGTCTTCAAGGAGCCGCGCGGCGGGAGCAACTGGCACGGGGTACACACAGGGAAACTGAGAGGAACAGCTTCTATTTCCGAGGCTTACGTACAAAGTACGTTTTGCGCATGCATGCATGGCGGCACGAAGGAGGAACAACCGACTGGAAAATTGTTGTCGCTTCGTGGCGCATTCTAGCACGGGGGTATCCCGCCCGGCTAGGAGGAACTTCGAATCGAGTTGAGGACCACTGGAAATTGGTGGCGGTATCTCAAGCTTGCGAACGACCATTTCGTTAACCTACTTATTCTACCTCCTCATTCCAGTCGCGTTACTCGTGAAGCCACGCCGGAGTACCTAGTTCGTCCGCAGTTTCCGCTTCTGAAAACTACGCGCGGGTAGGGAGAAGCGTAATTCGCGGTTCTACATGGTGGCTCTTCATTGATTACGTTTTAATGGATCTCATCGGGGGTGGGGTCGATCGGCGTGGTGCGCGTCGCGCGCTCTCGACAATCCGCTGTTTCCGATGTGTAAGCGAAGTAATCGGCTACTTCGAATACTCGAGCGTATGGAGCACCCCACCGTGCCGAGTACCGTCACGCTGTCCCAGTTCTGTCACGAACGAAGACAGGGCGCAAAGAGATTATATTTGTGGACTAGACAGAGAAATATATGCAATTTTTATATATGAAAATTGAAGTCGCGAAACAAGATTATAAGTGGGATTACATTAGAGCAATTTTGCTTTTAGAAAAATATGTTGTTTTTACAGAGAAAAATCTTTCTAAAAATATCATTATAATTCATTTTTCATTATTTGATAATTATTTTGAAAATTATTAAATGAATTACGCAAACCGTACCTTCCATCAAGTTTCCATCAAATGTCTTGAGTGGGTAGATAAAGTAGGTGATGTCACACGTGCAAACAGTAGCCAGGTGTTTGGCGCGATTGCGACGTTATTAAAACGATGATAAGCGTGTTTAAATATACACTCTGTGTGTGTCTAACAACACACGTGTGTATGTAACATGTGATATGTATCAGAGAGCAGTTATAATTTTCTTTAATCTGTGCTTGATATCTAACCGCATTAAATAATAATATAGACCTGTTTCTTTAACATCGATTAAAGAAAAACATGATTTAATGCAATCACGCTTGTACATGTGCCATACTTATCATTCATGTCAAGACTGACGCTTTTATTTATGGAATATAATGTCTGTGAATCGCGCTATGTGATTTAGAAAGAAAAGCCGAGACACTTTGAACTTTTTCTAATACCTAGTCAGATTCTAAATATGATACGTACATCCGCATTAACGTTACGCTGCGACTATTCTGATGAAAAAATGAGGTCTAAGGTGCTATATCTGAACACTCGAGGGTATAAAATCGGATTGTCCTGGGAATCGCGACATATGCAACAGAGTATAAGATAGATATTATTTCCGTTGTAATAATATAAAAATAGAAATGCTTATAAACGAGCGCTATATTTGCCTTTGACGTACATACGAAGTACGTATGTACTTGACGATCGGCGACTCTAGGCCCCGAGTATATCGTCGCATTTCTTTTTGTCGCGACATCGATTGCGACTGACTCATTGTCGTAAGCAGTGTTTTAATATATGTACAGATGTCTAGAACGTGTTTTATTTCTTGTCTTCTTTTTATGAATCAAGGTTTCAAATTTTGAGACACAGGTGTACAAATGCAGTTATATTGCAAATTCCAATTTAGATGAGCGTTGAAATGATTCAAAACGTTATCTAGCGTTTTATTGAAATATATAGAATATAGATTTTCTCTTTTGTTTCTTCTCAACTAATTTTACACGAAAATCCAAAAGACTGTAGATTGTTACTGTGGTGAACCATACTCGATCTAACAAGGAAGGTTTGTCAATCCGGAAATTCAGAAAATTCTGAAACTTTGTGTGCAAGTAGAATAGCTCTTCCGTAACACAAAACTATTTTTTGTTTGTGCTATGTTACAGTTTTGAGAGGGTGAAACATTCCTTTGAAAAAAATTGGTTTTTTTTTCTTTCCAGGCGAATATCATAAAAATTAAAAAAAAAAAATTTTTTCTATCTTTTATAGTTTTTAAATATTATTTACAAAATAGTTAAATACATCCGCATTATATAAATCGGAAAGTTTGACAAGATTACTAGTGCATTTCTTTCCTGTAATATTGCATGCATGAAATTCTATTTTAACATTGAATGACACAAAATCACATAATGCATCTATAACCTTGTCGGACTTTTCGATTTACGTAATGCGAATATATTTAACTATTTTGTAAATAATATTTATTATTTATAAATAATAAAAAATAGAAATTTTTTTCTCTCTTTTACAGTCTTTTGACGATATTCGACTACAAAGAAAAAAACCGATTCTTTTTAAAGGGGTATTTTATTCCCTCAAATTGTAATTTAGCACAAACAAAAAATAGTTTTGTGTTAAGGAAAAGCTATTCTACTTGCACACAAAGTTTCAGAATTTTCTGAATTTCCGGTTTGGCAAACCTTCCTTGTAACCCAAGTCATATATCGATAAACAAATTATTTAAAAGTTGCACGAACCATGTGACTTTCTCTCTCTCTCTCTCTCTTCCTCTTGCCATGGAATGTTTTATTTTCCTGTCTGCGCGCGGACCATGATAAGGAAAGCTCGTGCCTCGTAAAACACGTATGCATAAAAAGCCCTGACCGCACCTGGCAGCCGTAATGCAAGGGCGTAAGGACCGCGGCGAGCAGGCCATAAACCTGTCGCGCTCGCGTTCGGTTATTGCTTATAAAGTTGCGAGACTGACGAGCACGGACGTGTGCGAAAACCGGGGTTGGATGGACAACCCGATGACAGGGATCGGGCGAGAACGAATGAAAGCGTGTTTGCATGAGCATAGGTACAAAAGAGCCGGCCGTCAATCCGAAACCGCAGCGGCCATTATCGGGCAATTTTAAACGGAACGCCGTAGTTACGACTCGCGAGCGCGCGCTTCAGATTCTGCAGTCGTCAAACAACGCAACAACATCCCGCACCGTTCGGCGGCACTTGGGATCCGTGCAAACTGAGTGTCGGTACACAGGCGACAACAAAGGGACATGGCAAAAATGCGTTTCCGAAAGGTGTAGTCCCGTGTGAGCAAACCCAATGGTTACTAAAAAATAGAAAAACTGGCACTAATACTTTTTGTCACGTACGCGCAAACCCGCGATCTTCCGTTTGCCACCTTATGGTTAATAAAATTTCCGTATTTTTCTCAGCAGGCACGTAAGAAGTATTTATCCGTGTTTCTTCCCGTTCGTAATAGAATCCCGCATTACAGTAATAGAATTTTGCATTTTAAAACTGTGAGCGATGGATTTCAGTAAAGGGAAGAGAAGGAATGTCATAAGTCGGCGGCATATGCTTCCTGAGGCAATGCATGTGTAATGCAAGTCAGTCGAATCGCAGGCATTACGCAGCAACTTTCGAACGAAATGCTTCTAATGGATTGACCAACTGACTTGCGTTTTTCGTTTGAAACCTCCTGCGAGTCATTTGAAATCCCATGTAAAAGCTGATGAGTTTAAAGCGCTGTGCGTGTCAGAGTTAAATGCATTCCGCTGACAAGCCATACGCTCCTACGTGAAACACATTGTTGTGTGTAGCATACAACTTGAATTATTATAAATTTCTGTTATGAGTATCGCAATTATTATTTTCATTATAACTTTTAAAACGCAACGCATTTTACCTACCTAGCTTCGTAGCATATTACGTTACGGAGTTTGAGTGCGACGTTGCGAACATCTCAGGCATGTTTCATTGATATAATTCTGATAATTTGCGATAGTTACGTCAAGGAGAATTATATGTGACTGCGGAAGCGGAGGTACAAGAAACGAGCAATTATGGTCAAGATCTTAGATAATTATATTGGAATTACGCGTCTTGCAAACGTTCGGGTTGCCATTCTACCGGCTTCGGGTCCTTTGATATCAAAGCTGCTGATTGGCCACAAATGCAAGATCAGAGTCCGAACGTCGGCGAGGTCGGCATGTGGATCAACCGTGGGTGTCCTGTGCGGTCAGCTCGTTAACCGGTATGAACTACACATCGACTGAGTAATCTCCGCCTGCTTATAACAGGAAGCGCGATTGACTAATACTCTTTGATGGCAGAGGATTCCTTAACGTAACGTCTAATCGCAAGTAACCCTATCTCGACTTAGATTGCTAATTCGGCGGGTACGTTGCAATTGGAATTAATTTTTCCTTTTTTTTTCTTCGCAAAGATAATACGTCTCTTTTCCGGCACATTTAAAAGAACAATTGAAATTACTTACTTCTTACGTTTGATTTAAATATAAATATTCACATACGTTTATTTAGCTGCCAAAATTCAGGTTTAATTCATAACAACGGATAATTCGCTCGGCACTATTTGTCGAGTAATCGCTTAAGATGTCACTAAGTACAACGATTTTTCTTACGTTCGTACTCGCGGCTTGAGATACGTCCGTAGCAGATAAGCGGAAAGATACCGGAAAGAAGAATTAAAAGAAGATCAGCGTTCCGAGAGTACGCGAATTTTTCAACATCAAACATTCAGAAGGAGCGGGAGACGGGAAAGTAGGGCAACCAGTTTAAAAGCCCAGGGTACTTTAACACCCGGGAGTACTACTCAGTCTCGTCTCTGAGAAATCTTTTTATTCTAACCGTACATTTGTATGTACTCATACATATGTACGAACGCGGCGCAATAGTACAGTCGCACTTTATTGAGCGAATTTCATTCTCGTTTATAGTTACGACCATCGCGCGAGATACAAGGGAGAAGTATATCGTAGTCATAGAAATCTATAGAGCACGTATAATTTACTATCTTCGACCGTGGAAGTGGAAGTAGACGCCGAGAGATAGAGATCAATCTATAAATCCCACGTACTCGCCGCGTATCTTTTCTCTTTAACTTCGAGCGGCCTATAACGCAAAGAAACGTGTAAAAATAAAACCGTCATTGACACAAAATCGTTCTTAGTTCGTAGTTCTTCTTTTTCTCTCTCTCTCTTCTCGACCGAGTACTTTTAAATCTTAAACGAGCCGGTTACGTACTTTTTGTAGGATATTTGACGAATTATGAAACACGAAGAATTTTGAAATAGAAATACAAGGTACGATTACAAATTAATTCAACTTGTAATACAATTAATATCATGTTACATTTTAACAAGAATTTCAAACTCTCTGTTTTAAGGCGTTTTTAGAATAAAGGGCTCGTATCTTGTACCCTTAACTTTGCCGTCGCAGTGATTTTCTCCTTTATTATTGCCATTACGCTTAAACGATCGTTCTTCTAGATAATTTCCAGTTTTTCTTATAGTTCATCTTGCACGTGGTATCAACCTACGCCGTGCGACATGGAGCCATGAAAATTTTTACTTCCTTCGTGGTAACGTGACATTACCGTCGACGCTGAATTGCAACGTACGTTGCGTTCAAGAAAATGGCGTGACATATCGTACGCGACTTTGGAAAGGTAAAAAGACGCAAAATGGTAGGCGTTTGAGACGTAGGTGAACTATGGGGAAGATAATCGTCGTCAGGGGGTATGAGAGTTCCATGTCAATGAATACTGCCCTGACATTTAAGCGACTTGATATATTGATGTAAAGAAAAACTGACCAGAAAGTTACTGATACAGTCAAAGAGAAATATTTATACGATAAATTGTACAAATATCTTAATTTTTATTTCACATTTACCAATTTTTTTAAAAATGTGAGAAAAGATAAAAAAATATATAATGTCAAAAAAATTGACAATAATTAAAATAGTATTATAAGATTTGTAAAAATATAGCGAAATTTGAATAAAATAATTTTAATGTAAAATGATTATTTTCTTTTTTTCTATTTAAATTTTCTGCATATTGTCAGGCAAGAGGAACGAAAACTATTTTTCCGGAACGATTATTGTAAGAGAAATCGGACATTTTTGTTTCGTATCAGTTGCGAGCAGAAGAAGGTTTTTGTGGTTGCCATCCTCAAAGAGGCAGCGAGGCAGATTGCGAATGACGTCCGACATAGTGAGATATGTGAGTGTGTTTGCGTATGAGAAAGGCGAAGGGTCGGCTCGTAATTTCTCGGACTGGTTAGTGGAAGAGTCTCGCATAGAGCAGCCGGATAGCTCGTGTCGCGGAGAGAGCGTGGATGTGCGGAACGGTATCGATCCGCGTATTAAATATTTAATCGCAGGAGGAAGTTCAATACACGGACGAGGACGGTTGTCTTTTGAAGACAGGTCGAACAAATGAAAGCGAACACACGGCGGTGGAACGAGGTAGCACGCAATTCTACCCTGTCTCCTCGGCGCTCGTCAAGAATGGGTGGATTTTCATTATTTAAAGCGCTTGGCAAAAAGTTGCGATCGTCGACATGCTGCTTCTATCGATCGCAGTTGGCAAACTTACTTAAGTAATCTAAGATTGTCGTGTTGATCTTGGGAGGAAGAAAGCAAAAATACAAGCACTTTGGTGATATTTCGTGTTTCACTTTCCTTTTTTTTTCTGTAAACTTAATTACCAAAAATTTTTTTAAACGTCAGAAACTGAAATGTTTTCAAGTGGAGCGAGAATTTTCGAATACGTCGAATCTTTGAAAAATGGGACACTAGTTTTGCAAAGACGTTAAAGCGCGTATCGGAATTGGAACAAATCACAGATCGAAATAACATAAAGCCAGGTACGGTGTTCTTTAAATTCCTTCTGGATATAGTAATCTCCGGTAGTAGAATTCGTGAAAGCGGAAATCACGAAGTGCACCGGTTGTTTCTTTAATGAGACCTGATTTATGTGTTTCACCTTAGAAATTTTAAGTTCCGCAAGTTACCTGATATAGGTACTTTTGAGCGCACTGAAAAATATCGCAAAGCGGGTCAACAAAATAATAACGACCTAGTGCGGCACGACATAGTAGCAATTTATTGCGCAAATACGATTAATTTGCCGCGATATTTTATCGCAAATACGGCGATATTATACATGGCTTTTAAATAAATTGTCGAAATATAAGATAGAATTATGCGCTCTCTCGCTATTAAGTACGTCCGGATGTTTAGTACCAAAATATCCGCAGCGCGCGTGCACTGTACGGCGCTCGGAAAATTAAACTATGAAAATGCAACAATAAAATTACTGTAGTGGTTCGCGCCGTCGCGTTAAAATGTGAGCGTAATTACATTAGCGTGGAATGGCTTCATAAACAAATTTCAATAAATGCGCTAACAAATTCACTGCTCTCGCAGGAGAAATGGGCGGTATCGATCGATTATCCCGGAGATGCACCGCAAACGTGCCGCAACGGGAGAGAGAGAGAGAGAGAGAGAGAGAGAGAGAGAGAGGGAGAAAGAGGCAGAGAGAAATAGACTGTTCACTGCTGGGCTGTGCGTTGAAAATGAGAGTCATGAAATCTTTTTCGTACACACTGGGGCTCAAGACCGCCGGAAAATTGTATCGGAAGTGCGTTTAAGGAGTCAACAAAGTCGATAAACAGGCGTAAGATGTGATCTTTCTGGAGGATCCTAAAGCGAGCCGATTCCTGTAGCCTGCGGTGGATTTCTTTTAGCGTTACACTTTTAAAGGGAGTTTTTAGATAAGGGTACTTTAATAGCTGCAGGCGACCAAGTTACTCGCGCCCGAGATCTTTCGTGGTGCGTCTTGCACCTCCATGCAGATTTTACCGACCAAATCACGTACTCAAAAAGTTTTTTGTTCAGTTATCGCGCTTCTTTATTTCTCCCCTATTCCGCACGTTGTTTGGCCCACTAATCAACGAGATAAACCCTGCGAGGAATTAAGAGACTCACATTTGCCTTTTAAGTCGCTGTTATCCTATGGTAATGAGCACCTTTGCTGCTTTGTGCCAAGAATTCTATCTTTACGTACAAATGTTTAATTACATTATAAATTAATATGTGCAAATTGTATACAAAATGTTCTCAAAAGTACTCTTACTGGATTTTATAATTTGATAAAGTTGAGTAAAAAATAATTTCCCCTCGTTTCACGCATCCCTTACATCTCTATATCTTTTATCGCATTCAAAAATAGATTGTTAACAATGTAGTATAAGAGAAGTATTTTTCACATATCGATCAGCACGTTTGTATACGAGATAGTTTTTAAATGTGTGACAGCGATTCTCAACAACGTCGATATCGACGGGAAATTGTTTTTGTTCTCTTCGGACGTTTGTACATGACGGATCGAGTGGATATCGCGGAACCAAATTTCAGCGGAACTAAACGGGACGGCGCGTCGTTAAGTTGCTCGCATTACAAATTCGGGACCATCTTTCGCCGCTCGAGGATCAACAGACACGAGCTCGAATCTAAAGGGAGAGAGAGAGAGGAACGAGCTATAACTACGTTAAACGTTCGTTAGTTACGTACTTAAGGACTGTATTTATCTTGAATCTGCGAAAAGCATCGCGAAGTGAGCGAGGAGATATCCCGTGTAACCGGCGAGATTACCGCGGATTTCCTTACGTCCGCGTTAGCTTCTCTGAC
>VBVQ01003146.1:0-20396 GCA_011636635.1 Tetramorium simillimum | reverse complement strand
CGTGATTCTTTCCGTATCGCTGCGATTGTTCTCACAGTATTCGACAGAGTGATGACACGGCGTTTCCGCTCCTCCGTTTTGATCCAGCGATCACGCGACAGGGCCTCGAGGAATCGAGATGACAGATTTAGAAGCGGATCGGCCTCCCCGAAATAGTCTGCCTTCGCGAGAATGTCTTCTTTATTTCTTTCACACGCGAGACACCGAGACAGCAGCGAGGCCGTGCGAAAGAGACGTCACCCCCTGGTGATCGATTATTATGAAATCTACATAAAATATCAGGGGGGAAACTTCGATACAATTTCGGATCGGGTTTTCGAGACGATGATGGACCTCTTCCGGCGGGCGATTTCGCGATCGAATCTACGAACGTCGACCTAATCGTCGACGTCGAACTAATGACGCACGTATAAACTCTTCCGAAGAAAAAAATTGCGAGAGGAAGTATTGCTAGAAATTTCCGCGAGAGTTGGATTGAATGCGGGGCAATGAGTCGTGTGAACGCAATGAATCGGAATCGAATCCGAAGCGAGGCAGGGCCAGGTTTCTTTTCCCGAGTTTCACGCTTGCACGATTAACACCGCTTCGAATTCGTCTTCGAGCTCGCCGCGCGCGAGGGCTTCGACGCGCCCCGAAGGCGCGATTTAACGCCCGATTCGGAGCCCGATGTTACTGCGGGAGCAACAGTCAATTGCTATTCGTAGCAGGATCCCCGGAAGTAATTGCCGAGGTCGCGCGACCGATTATGAATATTCAAGATCGGCCTGCGTTTGATCGTCGTGCTTTTCCAATTCGTCTCTCCCAATATTTGATTTCGTGACGCTCGCCGAGTTTCTTCTCGTGCCGTCTCATCATTATCCGCGTAATCGATCTTGCGTAAGACGTCGTTTCGGGGTCACGCACGATATCTCACCGATTTTACGGCACACATTATACCGCGATCGCTCGTGCCACTTCGCTCTTTTCTATCATGTATAGCAAAGTGGGTCACAATTTGATGATAACGTAACATAAAAATGTCCCATTCTTTTCGCGAAATATCGTTTCACATTTAGCATCCTGACTAATACGACATATAGTCATTTATATTATAGATATCATTTGTATTATAGGTAGACGTAATAAGTTATGTTATAATTACGGACGGTAATAATTTATGTTAAATGTAGCATATCAATTAATTATATCTTGAATTTGTAACGTAATAATGTCATAATTTGCGGATGTGCTTGAATGTTAATCATTCATACGAATAAAAGTGTTAATATTGCGTGTTAATACGCTAATATCACACGGACGATTTCCTTTGCGACCGCTATATATCTATTTTTAATTATAATACGAATCCGAACGGCATTTAAAGGAAATGCGAGAGAGATTGTTTATGTTTATTAAAATATTATTTATCATACAGAGAACGAGAAAGTGCGCGAATCGGCTAACGGTATATGTACTTGTACATACATACAAGGTACGAGTTTTAATATTATGTACTGCGCTGTGTTTAAAGCGAACGCAAGTTTGCAGGACGTCAGGTATCTATTAATTACGAAACACACGCGTTTATAAATCTACACACGTACGTATGCGCGAAGCTGCGAATTCCACTTTGATGAGAATAAATGGATATATCATGCCTGTGAATTACTTTTCTCATTGTCGCACGTTTCCTACTGCTTGGATTGCAATGAATGTATTTAATATCCTCTCACAAGTCTTTTTTTTTCTCTCCGCTTTTCTAGCTTATTATCGGCTTTGATTAATTAGTAATCGAGATAGACGATATATTACTTCCGTCCAACAAATATTATTTGGATTAAAATACGCGATCGATCGCTATTGTTTATTGATTTAATAATCCTAAAGAAATTTAAATTTATAAAGAAAATTGTGGGGAAAAATATAGATACAGAATTTATTAATATAAAAAATATTGAAGGCTTTTTATCTTTTAAAACGTTTTTTTGAGATACATTGTTTGGAAAATAGAATATGATTATGATAATATGATTATACAACTATGTGCGGTTATAATGAGATTTTTTAGAAATTTAAATCACACTGGAGATGAAATAGGAAATAAAACGCCGCATTATTTATATACATTTATATACATTTTTCCATTTTATTAACGTTCCATCCACATTACGAGAATAAATCGTGAAATTCATGACTTTCGCACACATACAGGAGCGCCCTGTGTTAAATACGAATTTTTGGTTCCGCGCCGAATGTGTTAACTCGATAACTGTAATTTCCAGTTCGTATTTAACCGTCGACGGCGATATTGTAATGTATGATGTTCGCGGTATGATCGGCACGGAATGGAAAGCACGCACGAAATTTGATAGGTGTGGAATTCCATATCAGAGATATTATACGGGAGAATATATTTACAATCGATCGGTGTAGTTTTGGATGTAAATTAAGTGTTACGAGACATGTCTGTCGTGAGATTGGATTTACATATACCGGTGAAACGAAAGTAGCCGCGGAATAAATGCGAAATTGAAGGGAATTGAATTATTCGATATTTTAGCTCTCTTTTTCCTCCTCCGGGGGATACGGTTATTTTTCCAAATTAAAATAAAAAAAGAGGTTTTAACAAACAGGTTAATTGTTTATCGACGTATTTTATTACGCCAATTAGGGAATGAAATTGGCAATTATCGGAATACACGCAGGATGCTAAATGTTGCCGGTGAATTCTGCACGCGGATATAAATTAAACGGTAAAAAAAAAGCGCGCATTTGCAACGCGGTAGCGTTAAATTTGCCGAGCGTTAAAATAACTTCCGCCGAAAAGCAATTCTGTTTACGAAGGAGCGCGATTCAAGCTAGTCGACGGGAGAGGAGACAAAACTTGCCGCGGCGCGCGAAATGTATTCCGGAACTTTAAAGGAATTCAACGGCGACGTCGAAATTTACATCACCCGCGTACCGCGCGCCGACCCCGCGCGAGTCGCTCGCATTAATAACCCGCGGAGCAGGCAACTTACAAACAACTGTAGCAAAGCGCCGGCGGATTCTCTCTCGGTATCCAGATTCCCGAAGGTAATCGTAACTGGAGCAACCCCCCGCCGTTCGCCTTTCGTTTCTTTCTTCCGTTATCTTCATTGCCGTCGCGGTCTCATTTCGCGCGCGGTCTTATCGATAATTGTTCGCCATTAAACAGGGTCCTCCGTGGAGCGGAGCGGATAGAGGAGAGAAGGAGGAGCGGGAGGGGAGGGTAGCAACGTGATGGCTCGATAGCGGGAGAGGAAACTCAGGTCGGTCGACTTTTCGGGGGCGACGTACTCGACGAGACGCTTAACGACAGTTGAAATTTTCCGACCGTCGGCTTCGATAACGGCGACCGGAGAGAAGGAGCTCGTTCTCTCGTCGGCGGGTAGCTCTTCCGGGTAGCGACGCTGCTCTCTTCCTGGCGTCTTGTCGATCGATAGGGAAGTACGTACGTCGTGCACCCCGCCCGCGTAATCGCACGGACGGATCTGATCTGGGACAGGTTCGACTTTACTACTCCGCGTTGACAGAAATCAATGTTTGACGCCCGTTTACCGTGCCGTTTCCGCCGCCATCGCTGCTCGATCTCGCTGCAATTTCGCCGGCGATTTTCGCCGAGATGTTTGAGAAGGGACGTACGAGAAGCGGCGACAGCCGAGTATCGTCGATCTGTCCTTGCGTGCCTGATTTTCAGAAGTTAGATTTTCATCTAGAAGCTCAATTTCTGCGCCTCGCGTTGGACGTCAGCCAAAAATCACTTCGCGCCCGCACATCTGGAAGCTATCGCGAGAAATGTAGCATAGATATCGGGTCGAATACGTTGAACGTACGCCGCCTCTAATCCGTGCTCTATCTACCTCTCATCGCAACAAGTGCCGGTTATCCGGAGGAAAGCGCGATTTAAAATTTTTTCTCTTCCCTTGACAATTAAAGATCTCATTCGAACAAAATTCACAACGTGACTTATCCTCTCTATCCATGTACACAATAATTTCAGCAATTATTAATTTTTAGAATATTGGCACAATTTAGAAAAATGGCACCTTATCTGCACCAACATAGACATTCCATTTCTAAAATTTTTTTCATTTAATTACAGTGGTTAGAAAAATTTCTAAAAATTAATGAACATATTTTATAGTTTCTAGAACAAATAACTATATTTTATTTTGGAAAAAAATAAGGATAAGGAGTAGGGAATTTAGAAGTTTTGAGAAATTTCCGTAGATGGAAATCGTTCGGACACGGAATATCCATGACGGTGTCGAACGAGTTAAATAAATGTATTATCAAACGTAACTCTAAAATTTTCTCTTATCCGATACCGAGTCGACCGAGCAGGGCGATTTATTTGCGCTCGTTCTGCATGATCATCGAGAAGTCTGTAGGAATGAGGAGAGAACGAATCGCGGCCAATTAATAACCGCGACGCGATTTTCGATAAACGATCGCGATGAATTCAAGCGCGGCCGCGAATATCCATTACTCGTCGTTAGCGAATCGGTTATCGCGCGTTGCGTGAATACGTTGTGCGTCCGGGGATTGACAGATACTATATCACAAGAGGAGATCCCGCGGGATGGAGAAAAAGAGGAGACTACCGGACGCTGCTCCGCGCCCGACGAATCGCGTGGGCGCGGACGAAGCAGATCGATCGCGCGAGGAAACGCCGAAGACCGCGGTGCTCCATTTATCTATCCGCACTGAACAAATGGCGAAGTTTAACGCGAAGCCGGACAGACTGTTTGCCAATGAAAATCACGCCAGCGCGAAACAGGAACTTCCGCTGGTACCTCTCCGCTGGCCGTCCATTCGCGCCGCGGGGCAAAATTACTCGTCGACCTTTTTCCCCTCTTATTCACTGTCTTTTCGCCTGAATTATGACGCGAGCGTCAATTTGCGAGATGGTTGCCTATTAAAGTTAATCGCACGACACGCGATGCGACGTGAATGAAAAAAAATATACACGTGGATGAGCCGCGAAGAGACAGCTAATCCATCAAAGAGAGGGGCCCGGTTATCGAACTATTTATCGGAGGCGCGTCGTTATCAAAGGCAAAATCGTTGAGAACGCCGGAAACCTCTATCGGTTTTCTATCTCTACCCGGTAGTAATTAATTCGTAGGGTATTAGGTTAACCCGCTCTCGGGGGCCGGAGGGCTCGCGAATTCGATACCTATCCTCGTTTACACACGCGGATGTCGTAATACATCGGCATTAGCGTGTACGTACGTGGGCACGCGATCGTATCGACGAGCCCTCGGCCGACGTCGCGTTTAATAGATCGAAATCAATTAATTTCCCAGGCGCAACGATTCAATCCCCGATTTCTCACGTGCCGGGGAACTTCGGAGCTCCGCGCGCGCTCGCTTTATTCGTGGGAACGGCGGCGCGGATGAAGACGAATCGGCATTGTATCGGCGAAGGTAGCTCTCTCGCGTAGCGTGGTAAACAATCCGACAACTATCCCCCGCCCCGCAATTCCCGTTCGACATTCTTGAAGTTGGGGAGATGGAGACATATTTGCCGCTATAATCTTGTTAAACGAAACACTTCTGATTACTGCTTCACGATGCACCGCCGGCACAGCGCGGAATTCGAGCGGTTAACTCATTATATGCCAGAGCGGCTCGAATACGTCAAAACTTTTCTAATTGATACACACACACACACACATGCGCGCGCGCACATACGAGGGAAAAAAGTGACGTTAAATGAATGGAAATTAATGAATGGAAATTTCCTCAATGGAAGTTCTCACTTAAAAGCGAAGTTTCGCCATGCACCAGTTGATTTCGTATCAAGATAACCATCAGGAGCCCGCGGAGATCCCGCGCGCATTGATAGCAGGCTCTAATGGATTACTTTCTAAGACGTTAATCCTCGGAAGTCACGATGCTGTGAGACCCGGGACAGATATTCGCCGCGATAAACTTCACGGTGGAATGCGATATTACGACTAAATAGGTACTCTTATAGATTTTATGTTACAGATATTTCAACGAGATACGACGGCACATATACGGAGAATTTTAATTGCCTGATAAATATATGCGCATCGTGTCCTACAGTTATGTGGCACGGCAAACGGAAGTTCTCTCGACCAATTTGCAACTGCGTTTGCACGACATATTAACAGGAAATATTACGGACGAACGTAAACAGACGATTGTGGACGAATGCAATGCAAAATTCACGCGTCTCTAATTGTGGTTCTAGTGAGTCGCGAACAACCTACTTCAATCCTAATCCGATTAAATAGAATTTAATATACGTGTACTATTCAATAACATCGCATAAAATTAGAAAAAAAACCCTGGAAAATGCTGAGTTTAATTAAATGTCTCGTAGGAATGCAATCAACCGTGCAACCAATAATTCCTTGTACCTTCATAACAGCGTTTTCGCGCTGTAATAATTCCGATAATAATAAGAGTGCCTCGACGACGCTAACGATCTTATTGGCTACCACTTCCGATAAATCAGGACGCTAATTGGGTCACGATAACGCGCCTAGCGATCGGTACAATTTATCTAGCGAAGGCGCGCCGTCTTCGAATAGCGGCGCGGCTAAAAATAGCTCGGTGCATCCTTCGTTATTGTCTGAAATCAGCGCCCACGATATTTATGTTCCGCGGTATCCCTCACCAAGAAGGTTGCTTCAACTCTAAAGAAAGACGTTCTCGGGAGAGATGTCGGCGACAAAACGCCGTACGACGCAACTTTGTTTAACAGCATCGTCGTTTCGAGCGCCGATACGTCTTCTCGTGTCTCCTCCCGGTGTTGCGCTTTTTTTTTATTCGACATCCTAAACATGTGTCGCGACGTGCTCAATTATCGTGCATGTGCACTTCAACGCGATGGAACGATTAAGCATTTCGAAGCGAGAGAGTGGACCAAATTCGTAATTTGTAAGATCTACTTTAAACACGAAGTTGTGCGTAAAGCGGACCTGATAAATTATGGGATACATGTACGGCGCCGTGTTTAAAGTAGATCACGCAAAATTGTGGGCTTGATCCACTTTCCGTTTTGTAATGAGAGCAAAATGAGAGTTGACCAGAAGGAATTGTTATCTCTCGAGTTAAATGCCACATATACGTGCCAGTATCGTCAATACATTGCATTAAATTTTAAATCGTCGATATTAATATCATATTAATATCATGTTATTATCACTGATTTAAAATTAAACAAAATATATTAGCGTATTATATCACGGGCACGGTTAAGAAGAGCAAAGCAATTTGTCGTAAACTGAAAATGAATTACAATTTATTTCATATTTCTGGTCTGATTTAGGTCAGATTAATGTATTTATTTGGGCAATAAAGGCAACGACAGATTTTAAAGGGAATGATCCTTTGTAGGATTTCGTCTTGTAAAAAAATCTCCGCGATCCGGACCATCTTGACTCGGGACTCTTCAACACACTCTATCTACCAAATTGTACGTCTTTACTTCACGCTCCAAATATAAATCCGCGTATCCCTCCCTCCACATGAATCTATTCCTGGATTTGTCTCTACGACAATCTCTCCCTCCTTTCGATAAACAAGGGTGGACTAGTCGTGGTGTTTCTTAACAGTTTCCTTCGGCCGGTAGTCTTGAAATTTTTCTTTATAGCAATTTTGGCCACTCTATTGATACTTCGCGCGAGCCTTGTGAAAAGTAAAGGAACACGGGAAGGGGTCCTTGGATAAACTCACAGAAGTGGTGCTTCAAAAGAAGCCAGAAGAATTGATCCGAGAAGAGTGTTACGTGTGTTATTTCATCCTCTTCAAGGAGCAGATAGTGATTGATTTATACAGTCAAACTTATTTATAAAATTGATCAAAAGGACCATCTCCGTATTTTTCTAAACAGTGATTTTTTACGATTAAAAATAATGGAAATTATGTTTGATAAAATTTACAATATTGAAATTATATAAAATTAATTATATATAATTAATCCCAGCTAATTACATTTTAGTTTAAAGTTGGGAAATTGCGATTTTATATAAGATTTCAGTATTCACACAATGAATTTGTATAAACTTCGAAGGAGGCTTTTTACTTTTCTACCTTCCATTTAAATCTCGAAACGAAGGCAATCATAAGTAACTTCTTGAGAGAATAATGGTACGACTGCAAATACAAAAGGGCCTTTTTTGCCACTTTCAAGTCGCAGAGTAACATCGACATTATACTGATACACATAGAGAACATAAAACGCCTCGTGCAAGCTCACTTAGCATTTTAAGGATTCAAAAGAGTGGGCTCGGTTTAAATGTAACCGATGAGGCACGGTCAAACACATTTTGAGAGTACCTCAGGCGCAGTTGGAGCTCGGTCGTAAAAATAGGGAACGGATAGGTCTCTCCCGTCTTCTCTCTTTCTCTCACACACACTCTCTTTCTCTCTCTCATTCTCCCTGCGTTCGCTATTAATAGGCGAAGTAGTGCGTCGATGCCGATAGCGCGTCTTTAATCCACGCTCGTCTAGTTTATCGGAAATTTACCGGTCGTGGTAGATGTGTGTACGTGCGTGTTTGAGATGTGCAGCCTTGAATGCGAGACTAATTCGATTTTCGCTACCGTCTTGAATAATAAATTCCACCGCTCCGTAGAGATCGTGGCCAGCGCCGGATTTCTTTACGGTCGACATAAAACGTTCGCGGCGACGAGTTTGCTAAACGAGCCAATAAAAAAAATAACGGGTCTTCGAGATCAGGACGATTTTTCATCGACCTCTTGGTTCGGTGATTTAAGATATTTCCGAGGCGGTTTATTTTATCGCGTAAACGCAATTGTAAAAAATTTATCTGTTTGTCGATTTCACTCCCGCTTACGTTATAAACTTTGGTAGGTGGAGGCGAATACATATTGATTTATCTGTATCTTAACAACCTGATAAAAATCGCCGTATATCACGTAATTTGATACATTATGATACATTACTAAGCGTGATTAACCGTCTTGTTTACTCGTCGTATATTATAAGTGATACTTATATTCAGAGTTGCAGCACAATCTGCATATTTATCATCATATACATCCTCGAAGTGTCGATTGATTCACGTCTCGTTAACAAACAGTTGTTGTAATAAAAATGTAACGTTTATTTGCTGATGTTATCGTAGATGTATCCGGCCTGCCGTTAACACGCAATCGCGCAACGGTGCCGTATTAAAAATAATAAGCACATCCTGGCCGATTCGCGGCGGCCGGCTCTGTTCGGTACTATCTCTATGATACATTTCGTTTGTTACCGGATCTGGCGAAGGTGCGCGGGTCAACGAACCCCGGTCAGTCAAAAATAACGAGGAAGAAGACGACGACCGCACACCGGTGTTACATTGGCGCGTGATGCCGTCCGTCTCCTTCTTTTTTTTCTTTTTTTTTTTAAACAAGAACATTTCACGAATCCGGCATCTCCTAAAGTATTTGAACGGCAATATTGATTATACAATGTTGATTAAATTTAATAATGTAAAATATTGACATGATTAACGATTACAACATATTTGGAAAATATTATTGCAAAATATTATATTTTCGAATGTAATATATTTATAATTAAAGTAAAATATGTGTATTTAGAGATATACACATTTCATTTTAATTACAAACATATTATACGATCTTTCGCACGGATTATAGAGATTATATAAATCTATGTATATTACGCATAAATTATTCTTTCGTATTCGTGCTAAAATTTATTTTTGCTTTCGTAGATTTATCTGTTTTTCGAAATTAGACGATTAATGTTTACCTGTATATTCTTTAAGATCATTTAATGTAATAGGAACTCGAAATTTATCCATGCCCATTTATCAAATGTGTTCCGTGCTAGTGGCGAAGTGTGCGGAAGCAACCTCGATATTTATCCGCGTCGTTAATGGGAAAATACGCGAAAGCGTGAACGTAAAATTACCGGGGGCCGTCGCGTTGTTTCGTTGCGCGACCTGTACACAGAAATTTATGGAGCTCGTTTTCCTCATTATAACGATACGCCTGTCAAAGCTAATAATTTTGAAACTAAGCCCTCTCCCCTTGCCTTCTCTGTCTCTTTCAGGTGCAGAAACGGGAGTCTGTATGTACAGGCAAAGTGAGAGACGCTCGTTTCTGACCGTGAGCCAAGATCGACAGGTCAACGGGCGTGTCGATATTCATTCTTTCTCTCTCTTTCTCTCTCTCTCTCTGTCCTTCTATTCGATATCGCTGAATGAACAAGTCATCTCATTGTCTCGCGCGCTTAATTGAGCCGCTGCACCCACTTGAAACGTTATAGCCGCACGAGCGGCTCCGTTACAGCACTTCCGCGCGGCATAAAACGGCCGCACGTGGCTTACGGTCACGTAAATGCGCCGCACGTGGTTCCCGTGTTTTACGCCCGTTTTTACAGTTACCCTTCCATGTGGTGGCGATTAACGCAAAACGGGCGGTTCGCGCACGAAATTTCGGCCGGCTACAATAGCCATGCCGGGGTGCGAGCGCCGCGCGTTATTAACACAACAATGCGAGCCTCGGCGACGTATAAATTATTTCTCCCTATTAAATTTTGACGTACACGCACTCCCATTCGCGTACCATGTTTCGATCCTTATCAAATATCACATTCTGTCTCGCTCGTAACTTTACGAAAATACATAAATGCAGATCAAACACTTTGATGAATTTAAATGTATGAATATTCATTATTTTTATTTTAAAACTTTCTTTTAGATTTCAGGTTAACCTTTCGTTGCACGGATCGAAATTTGAGACACGAGTAGTCTAGTGGGGTTAAAAAACACCCTACGTTAATTATTCATGAAAGATCATAAAAAAGTGAAAAATTTTAAATCAATTTTTCATCAATTCTTATACATTTATGAACAGATTAGAGTCGAGTCTTATTTATTAATTTTTGTTTTTAAATAGTTGAAGATATTTGAAAAAGGCAGCATTAAAATTGAAAAATTTTAGGTTGCAATAGAAAGATAAGATCTGTGGAATTATGCACACGCCACGCGCGCAACAAAGTTAATATGTTCATCAGAAATATTAATTCTAGAATTGATAAGCGCGTCGCACGATAATACTTGTGGATATACCTGTCGAAATTGATATGACAAATCGATACTTTACCTCGACATAGCGATCTTCACAACCGACCATCTCCGCGAACTCTCCCGCTTGTATATTCCGCTGCACTCTGACGTTCAAATATTTAAGCAGTGAAATTTATGGGAAATCGCGCACATAATGTAATTCGAGCCTCCTCTACGTCGGGAACATCGGCCGTACAAAAGCGCGATCCCGAGAGAGGCGCTTTTAGAAGCGGCTATATATCCCTGCCATTTTTCTTATCCACGTCTCGTCGCGTCGCGTTGCATCGCGTCTCGTCTCGTCTCGTCTCGTCTAGTCTAGTCTCGTCGGCGTCGCTTTAAATTCGCTGCGCGATTGCGTCATCCCCCGAAACAGTCAATGAAACGGACTTTCCGACCCTCCTTTTTCGCCATGAACCCGCGACTCCGCGAATTGATCGCTGAATGAACCGAGCCTCCTCCCATTGTTGCGCGCGCTCCAGTCGAGCGTGCCGCGGCGAGATAACGCATCTCCAACTTCGCTTCGGGAAACGGGACTGGGAACTTTCAGGATCACATCGGCTGATGTGCCCGCGCGCACGACGAGACACCGAGTGAGAATTATCCTCCCCAGAAATCTCGCTTGTGATCCAAGTTATTATCTTAATTAAAACGAAGCAATTCCCCGGAATTATTTTCTTTAATTAATATTTCACCGCGCGGCCCCTGTACGCTTCACTCCCCCCCCTCCCCGTTCGTGACAAATTAGAACTTAGGGTCAAGCCAGCGTTGAGCTAAATGAATACCGAGAATGCGGGCCTCGAGTGTGCCACACGAAAGGAAAGAAGAGAGGAAACGCTTGTGTAAGCATCAGCCGTAAGAGTTTCCTCTCAGCCAATCTACCCGTCTATCCATCTATCTATCTGCTTATTACGCCCGTCTTGGCTTATTTACAGTTGATGCTTACAAGTACTTCTTTCTCTTTTTTTTTTTTCACGCGCTACACGCTTTCGAATCCTTCTTTTCGCGAAGCGGCGCAAAGAGATATACGCGTCGGCGCGATCGTATTGGATTCGAAGTCGCGCTGGAGACCCGCACGAGAGAACGAGAGGGAGAGAGAGAGAGAGAGTACAACTTCCGCGACACGACCGGTGGACCGGTTCTTCCCTCCTGGAAACGAATTGAGCACTCGTCCTTTTGCATGCAGTCCTTTTTCCTGCGCGCCTGTCTATGCGCATACCACGAGGAGACTCGCGGGAGCTTGATTCGCGGGAACGTCGCGTCGCCGAGTTGCGAAATTTCATTTGGCTCTCGAGCTATCCCGATGCGTCCAACTTCTCCATCTACCTGTCCGTCTATCTGTTTATTAAGCGCGTCTTGTCATTTACCTATTTATTACGCCTGACTTGTTTAATGAAAATATATATAATAAAATAAAAAATATGTAATATATGTATAATAAAACAGAGAGGATTGCTGTCATTAGCTTTTTCAGACCTCCGTTATATCGCGCACGTTATAGCGTAATTACATTTAATAACATAATTTTATTGTTCACTTATGAACTTAAATCAGTTTCATTATCAATATCAATTTCATTATCGAACATTTTCAGTTTTTTTTTCCCCCATTTTTACGAAAGCATCGCATGATGCGCGCTTGAAAATTTTCATTCATTTCTTCCGCCTTTTCGAAGCCTTTCTTCCTTACAACAGAAAGCTCAGACGCCGCCCTATAACACATGCTGTTGTACCGCCAGAGGTGCACAACACACGGCGCACACAATCCTTTTAGTGTGACCCTCCACTACGCTCCGTTGCCAATATCGACTTATTTGAAACATGATAACTCCAACGGCCATATAACTGTATATCAGTTTCATACACATCGTCGACCGAGGCAGCGGAGGGAAAAATAGAATATGACCTTTTAAAAAAAGTTACATTTTATGGAACTGCTGATTAGAGTCGCTAATATTATACGTACCAATATTACCTAACCGAAACATTTTTAATGTGGAAGTATTAAACAGGATCAGTTTATACCAGTTTATACGGAAAGGTTTATTATCTCAAAATACTAAAACGATCATCTGTTAATTAATCACGTTTTGTATTTCACGGCCAGTTGTTACATTTATCGCTAACTGAAGCTTTAATTACTCTTCGGCTACGATTATTGCGCCTAACCAGCTTTTTAACCGAAGCACAGTATTCAATTTGTTATAATATCTAAACTGCACACTGCTGAATTTATACAACAAAGTCACGCAGTAGCTCGCTTGTGTGGGCTGTGTCGAGGGCCCTCGTCGGTGAAGGCGCGTGAGAGGTGCCCTCCTCCTCGCCTCCGTCCGATCGGCGGCCCTCGCGATGATGCAGGAGCCAGCCGATCGTGTGTCAAGTGCAGCGTCGCGTGACCGTCGGAAATAGGAAGGCTGAGTTACGGCCGGGGCGCAATTGAAAATTAATTGGGGCCCCCGGTTTCCCCGACCTTTTCGACGAAGAACCGCCCGAGACTCGGCCCGCGACCAGATGCAGCGACGAGGACATATTATGCAGTTAACTACATAATGCAGCGCACTTGATTCGCCCTCGACACGTGGCACCCGAGGCCTCCCAAAACGTCCTGATACACCATTCATGTTCCGTACATTTATGCACGTACATACATTATATTGCCCATTTGTTGCACGGCATAACTCAAAACTTTTCCGGAAGAGTTTGAACATTCTGACTCGTAAACGTTTTATAATGTTTTGTAATATTATTTTTAAATACAATTTTGGTATAATTAATTGTAAAAGAAAAATGTATATCTACACTGAAAAAAAATTCTGGTTAATATAATTAAAAACGGACGAATCTTGTAGGATTGATCAAATATTCTGGTTATAATAGAACTCCACTTTATAACTTGTAATAACCAGAATTCTTATTATATCAGAATATTTGAACAATTCTACAAAATTTTTCTGATTCTTCCGTTTTTAACCAGAATTTTTTTTAGTGTATTATTTTAATTCTTCATTCAGTATATTGAATTCTCATCATTTTTTGGTAAACAACTAAAAAGCAATTATATCATCGTGTCATGAGTGATATGCAATGTACATCGCTAAAAAAAAAAAAGAAAATTAAATCTCTTATATACACAAAATATGTGCATCTCAAATTCTTTAATGCTGTCACTCTTTGAAAAGAGTTGAAAGTTAATAGGACTTTTTCAATTCTCTTGGTTCGCTATTCCGTTCGTCCCTATTCTGTTCCAGAAAAATAAAAAAATGCCGTGTCTCTTGGATTAAACCTCGTCGGTTGGTTGCTTAAAGTAAATCGAGTGAATTCAACGGGGAGTAAATAAATGTAGATCCTTAGATTAAATCGTGCGGATTAATCGCGGAACAGAGAACGATGCGGCGTTGTACTTTACAATTCGGAATAACTGTCTCTTGTTTTGCGCAATTTTTTTTTACCGGCCTCGGCCAGCAGTTACGCGAAGCTGTACGGGAATCGTTAAAGTTAACTCCGAGTAAAAAGTTAACAATTTCTCGCGAGTAATAATTCTAGAAACATCTTCAACAATATACCCCGATGCCTTATTAGATGTAGACATCTCGGGACCACTATAAAAGAAACGTTGCTCTCCAATTACGTCGCACCGGGAAACGCGCTTTTTTTTTTTCGTCAACGACACGTCCGGGGTCGCTTCTCGATAAATAATATGCCGCGTGCGTGTGGTCGAGAAGCGTGGAGGAAAAAAGGAAGAAAAATGTAAAAAAATCCCGCGTGAGGTCGGAACGGAAATCCGCGCGTTCCATGATATCCGGTCGGTCGGTCGGTGTCGAGGGTTGCCGAGTCCGTGGCACCGTCGTATACCGTTAAATGTTGCATGATATTTCAATTTTACGCGCCGCGCGTCGTTCATACAGAGGGTACATCGTAAAACATATTGCATAAATTTGCGCCAGAGAGGCGTGTACTTTTTAAAATTATTTATAGTGGTCTTTCGGATTTCGGGGGGGACAAATAAATGGAACGTCTCTTGCAGCGAGATTATGATTTAGTAGGTTGAGAGAGTAAAAGAATATGAAGAAATATGAAGAATAAGCAACCGAGATAGTAGTAACGTAAACAAAGAAACATTTCACGAAAATCTACTGCGCAAAGTTTTTTGATTTGATTTAATTCTTCGCTAGTATTTCTTTGTCTTTATAAAAAATTCTTACTATTTTGTCGAAGCAAAAATTTGAATAATTTTCTAGCGAGATTGACAATTTCGTTGGCGATTTTCACACGTAGCGTTCGTCACACTTTAAGACATATACGTTACATGTGACGTTAAACGATGTAGCGTCACGTTTCAAGAGTACACTCAAGTTATAACTTACTAACGTACACACCGTCTCATCGTTCACCTTACGCTTATTCATTCTCATTCCCGTGCCCGTTCGGGAGATCGGCTTGTATTCATTTTATCGATCTAACAGCAGCCTCCGCCGTCGTGCGACTTTTATTTCTTCTCGTAAAGTACGAGGAACGGCAACCGTCGCGAGACGCGCGCCTACGACAAATTATTTCCCGGTGAAACGCGACGACATTTCCAATCCGCAATTCGCCGCATGACGGAATAAAGTTTGCATGATATCACGGAAACGAATTTTGCCTTCCATGAAGGGTTTTATTGTATCGAAGAGAAAGATTCCGTATCTACGTCAGTGATGTAGATTTGAGATTTTATTGCGAAAATCAATCGATCAAAACCTTTTACATAAAACCGAAATCTCTAAGTGAAACTTTGATCGATATGTCGAATATCAGATATAAACGGAACAAATGTAACGTAGTTTTAAATGGAAACAGGAAAATAAGTTCTCTTCAATAATTATTAATTTATTAATGAAAGATGTTCCAAGGCTTTGCTTAATCGAATCCCGCGGTCTATCGATTTTAACTTTCTAAATATTGTACACCTTCCTCGTTGAAATATTCAAAGTAATAAACTGATGTTTAATTTTATACGTTTAATTTATCGGTACACTTGTGGATGTGGGCAAGCATAGTGCGCGTAAAATCATTTTAAACGTAAATTATAAGTGAGCTGTAATACGTTTTTATCATGAAAGCTGTTGCATTGTACACAGAAGAGCAAATTCCACGTTTATGTTCTTTTCTCTCGTAAACTCCTAAGAGGATGCTTTTATTATTCAGCTTACGTGTGGAAGAAAGCTCCCGTTTGCCGTGAAATATTCAGCATTAACGCCAACAAGCAAGATGCTAAATTGATACATCAGTGCCCGGAAAGCCCTCTTGGATCTTGCTTTAAATCTTTTCAAAAATTAACTCGTTGAAATAGCAATCGTCCGTTTCCGAATACATCGGATTAAATCGATACTGGCATATGTCTTCCACAAAGTTATTCACTGAAATTAACCCGCGCGTAGAACGCACATCGATTGTTCTCACGGATGGAACAGCGTTGTGGGGTCGAGACAAGGCAGCTGAAGTATTTCCGGTCAGATGCGACCTGGCAGCCTTGAACATAATACGTGGTTTCTGAAAACTACGAAGCGTCCCTCCTCACTCGCCATAAAAATGTCGAGGAGAACGAGCGAGAGTGCATGTCAACGCATCAACGAAGAGCAATATTATCGCGAGAGTACAGCGTACGAAAGATATAAGCGTAATAAATCGCTAGTGCACAGTGCGCGTTAGTAATATTTGCTATCTGCGGATACCATTAGATAATGGTATCTTCCGCTTCGCAAAGTCTGGCTGATATTGAAGATAGAGTATCGATGCCGGGAGCGTTCAGCGTTCGGCCAACTAAAACCGCGGATTTTTCACTCGAGTATTTGCCCACTCGAACACGTGGTCGGTGGAGTTATTGGACCTCGCGCGCAGACTACTCCTTGGCTCTCGAAATTTATTCATCGATTCTTTTTTCCGCCGCGGACCTGCGTCGGGCCGCACACGCATCTCTCTGCACGTTCCTCCGCAGTTTTCTCCGAATTATTTTGATCTCGGCTCCCAACGCGTCTCAGGGAGAATCCAGCTTGGTCCCCGCGGACGGGTGGTCCGCGTTAAAGGACGCGGCAACGGATAATCCTGACTCACTCGGACGAGGCGGCGCAGTTCGCGCGATCCTGACCTCGAGCGCGGTTTTTTGGCGGCGCGACATCGCGGCACCGCCGACCGCAATGGATTTTATCGCGCGAAGCCGAGATTCCAGAAACGAGCAGAAAGCATTATCGATCGATCGCCCGCCCGCTGAGTGTAACGACGAACGGGGGAACCGTAACGAGCCGCCGCGCCGCATCGCCGCGGTGGCGGTCGGTGGCGGACTTTTTTTTCCCTGGCAGTCAACGACGATGACTCAGAGCGCTTCGCCGTTCGTATTGTCCCGTGGGACGATAACACCGTATTACACCGTCGAGGACGTTGGAGCGAGAGGAAGGAATCACGGGGAAGGGCCGACCGGTATTTCTCCACCAGGGCCGCTCACGTACTTCATGAAACTGGAGTACCTACATAGGTGTCTCTTTGTTATCTTCCCCTGCGGAGCAGACCCGCATCAGCGCCCGATGCGATTTTGTTGTTTATTATATCCGTATAGTATCTTTACGGATACCTATTCTGACAGCGCGCACGCAAAAAAAATAACTTGGTAATATTAGCTAAATGTCATTAACTAGTTCAGAGTTTGCTGTTATTGCAAAAAATTAGCCGTTAAAAATAAAATACATTTGCTGTGGAATACAATTTTATTAGCTGAAAATTAAAAATGTTCTTTAATATGAATAGCTAAGAAAGTAGCAGCTATTCCTCATTACCTTACGCGAAACTGAACATTCAATTCGATTTAGTTACTATTGCGAAGAGAAATTAGCATAATAGATTAATCTAAAGATTATTTGGGGTTCCAGCAGCGAATATTTTTTTATGTAGCACAAAAATTTTAACAGCTAAAAAAAATGAGCTTCGGTAGTGACAACATTGGCTGTCCCTACTTTAATGAAACATCTTAATTGCCACAGCTACATTTTAGCTTCCTTGCATAGCTAATTATTTTTTTGCGTGCGGTCATTATTGCGGATTATCTCAACGATTACTTTCTTCCTGTTTAAAAAGAAGTTAAAAATTGTCTTACGTCTCTGTCGCGTTTTATCGTAAACGTAGGTCAAGGATACCGTCGTTCTCTCTCAACGTGCTTGAGATAATAATTGCTCGGCTCATTAAACGACGGTCGAATATCCCGTGTGAGTAGCTCTGCGTTCCCCCGTTCGCATAGAGCCGAGATTTTTATCGGTCTTATTATAATGAACTACCCTCTCTTGTGCGCCGCGTCGCGTCGCGTCGGTGGCGGATTCGACGCGTGAAATTTTCCCGAGATATTGATTCGCGCGATCGATGGGGCAAACAAGAATCCAGGTCATTCGGAAGAAAATAATGACGTAACGCAGCTGTCTGATGTTTCTCCGTTGGCGCTTGGTGCGCTTGAAAAAACTGTCACGATCGGGCTGTCATAATATTGTCGCACGCTCACGGTGGTCCTCGCCAAGATAACCAAGATTTAATGCCGAGTACATCGTAACGGCTGCAAATGTTTGACGAAGGAGCCTCAGTAACTATCGTCGGCTCTATAAATGAACTGGCGAACCGAGCCTTTTTCCTTATCGGCTCTCATTAGGCGAATGAAGCTCCTAATTAGCTTCTCTTTTCTGCGCACTGTTTCCGAACAAAAGTTTGCGATGCTAAAATGATAACATTGCGGAACACAATATAATGTGATATCACACAACAGAAGGCTGAATTGAAAGCTTGTTGCGATCAAGATTCAAAGCTGTTTTGTTTTCAGTTAAATGAATATGATTCGTGCTTTCAGATAATTTTTTTCAGAATATTTTAAATAATTTCTTGACGCGTAGGAATTCCTTTTAATATCTAATCTAAATATTCATCATGCAGATGCAATAACGTAATTGTTGCGAGGTAAAGAAAACCGCTTAAGCGCGCGAGTGCTCGAGCAGAGATAAAGACGGTAAACCCGATCTCATCGCCGCGACCGCACAGCTTTTACGGTAATTACAGGAGCGACATGGGGGATCTTTCGCCGGTGATGTTTACTTTCTTGCGGGATAATGCGCAAGAAAGGCTGATGTTAATATCTTACGATGATAATAAATGCATATCAACGTGTCACGCCGTGACGCATGAGGCAACGTAACTTTCCGCCTGAAATTGAGCGAGAAAATGTGTCTTCACGGTCAACGTACGCTTTCCAATATTTCGAAAGTGGAACACGTTAGAAAATCTATTTTTGAGTGTCCATGGTTCACGTTTATATCGGATGCGAGAGAGATAGAGGGAAACAGAGAGAGAGAGAGCTGCATTATCGTGCTAAATCGTTTCAAGATTAATAAATTAATTACAAGAGAAACTACTATTGCCAAGATAAAAGGCACTATTAAAGCACATTTTCAATATCTTAAAAAATCTAAAACGATCAGCAGAAAATGAAGCCCCATTTTCTTTTACTTTATAAACTTGAAGGTTTTGCACTTAACCACTTTACCACTTTACGGATTCATTAGTCACGCTGCGAGTCAAACAACTGTTATAGATGAATCATTGTGTTCGATTCACCATATTTTCCCATTGATATATCGTAAAAGTTGAGCGACTTATAAACTAGGGACATAACTTCCGACCGATAGCCGGATTGCCCGATGACCTTACAATACAGTTTGCGTCTTGAATAACTTCTACACGTCCTGTCGTATATAATCGATCGGCAAACTTTCGAAGAATTCCCACCGCTCTGTGGGCTTATTGTTAGAGGCGCATTCCTCAAAAGTACTCCGCTGAACACGACGGACCCCGGCGAAGGCACGCGAATTCATTTCGCTTCTGTTAATTAAGAATGAAAAGCGATGTAGCGGTGCCCGCGGACGCACATATCCCCAATTAGCGGTAATTACCCTCCGCCGCGACACTCGAGCGGCGAGGGTGGAGCGGAATAAGGAATGCGAATTGCGCGTGTTACGCGAATGTCAAGTCGTGGATTTTGACAAAGGCCGGGGTTCGCCAACGGCGCCTGACACAATCGATAAAACAAATCGACGCGTGAACAACGGTGCTCATGGTAGCGTGGCACGACGCCGGTGATTACGGATATGTCAAAGGCGCAGCGTGCTTTGATTGAAGGCTTTGTACGGGACCTACCAACGCGCGCATTCGCACATGCATATATGCGCCTCCGTGTACACATTTTTTCGCCGTTCCGCGGCCACCTCAACCGCACCGTTAAACCTCATGGGCTCTCTGATCGATCGATCCTGTGAC